>QOCX01007306.1:0-10287 GCA_005959815.1 Sarcophaga bullata
TGTCAATGCCTGAGAATATTTTTCTGGTATGTCAGAGGATCTTCATGTCATGTAACCTGAAGATAGTTAAGATGACGTATGGATAAATCGAATCTAAAATATGGTGCAGCTACATGCCTGACCAAACTTTAATCTATCTATCAGCTTTCCTATAACACTACTTCACATAGTGTCTTGCCTAGCGTAGTCTTGGTCACATAGTAGTTTGAGGTGACTAAATACGAAACAGTGAAAGGTAATACTTGCATACATATTGTTTCACAGAGTGCAAAGAACGTTCGAACAGGATAGACTGATGTAGATATACAACCTGGTCCAATAAGTACGATTCGAGAATATGACCAGCACAAAGCCGTAAAACATTTCAAATACAGTTATGCCCAATAGTCATAGGCTAGAACTATGTCCTTGTGATGAAATACTTAACGGTTGACTATAGTATTACGAAATGGTTCGTCAACACGCAGAATGTACCGGTTTTAAGTAGAGAGTATAAAAATTTATTAACATAGCATGACTATTTTTTAGTATTTGTTTATTTAAATAATAAGAAATCTAAAAAATTTTCTTGAACAGTGTAAGTGTAATGCTTGATCAATTAGCGACCATTGTTTCTCGAATAATGATAAAGCACAAATTCAAATACGAATTCCACAGAGTAACATATACAAAAAATTTAGTCCTTATGCGGGTAATACCATGTCTCTATAAAAACATATGCAACATAAAAAGCATATAAACGGATTGACATTGATCAATCGGTGGTTGTGGAAGCATTATAGATAGAAGAGAAAAGATAAATAAAACAAAAAAAAAAATATGTTTTTAATACAATTTTTCATTCCTTCTAAAGAAAAACACCAAAATTTGATACGAAAGCAACAAATCTTTTTTTGTTAAAATTTTCTTTAAATTCATATTTATCTGATTTAACTGTTGGTTTATATGTATTGGTTTCAAAAAAAAAAAAACGAAAAAAAATCTTAGAATATTAAAAAATTTTTCATTTTCTAAAGTACAGAACCAAAAACTGTACGGAAATCCCTTTTTTTTATAATTTTTCCTTTTTTATCCAGGATTTATAAACTGTTATATACGGTTTTAGTATATGTGGTTTGTTTTTTTACATTTGTGTTGCTGTAACATATATTTTTAAAACTATATTTATTAACTTTTTATTTAATATTTTAAAATGTGTGGTTTTGTTGATAACTTTAAAATCCTAGAATAATTTTCATGTGAATTATAATCGCTTTTGTATTTTATTTCAGTTTTTCTAATATCATGTCTATTTTAAACAGAATATTAAATATTTAAACAGTTTTTAACTCTTAATATTCACACAACTAAACAATATTCTCTTAGATGAAATACAGTAGTCTTGTTATTAAAGTATTGTTTGTATGATTTCTTTACTTATTTCTGTATAAATGGCTACATCAGTGAACAAAATTGTCGTCTTTCAAGCACAGGCAATAGTCAAGTGATTTACCAGGCACTAATAAATCCATTAAAATTAGCAGTTAATTACAAGCATCCTTGATTTACGGCATTGGGAGATTCAGGAATTCCAATAAATTCAATAATTAAAAATAACTTGTTAAGGGGGGACATCAATGAAGATTACTTATAAGCAATGAACAAAAATATCTGCTTTAAAGCCTTTCACAAAAGTTTTTGTATTTTGATTACTGAAGATCAATATATCGGATGGGCCATCTATCGGTTATTTTGAATCTGGCAATAATTATGTCATTCTATTCTGTCACAAAATGCAGTATATTATCTCCACTGAACGTAAATAATCGATGTTACGCTTGAACAACGCTGAGATATATTGGACCATGCAGAAATTGCCTGAAGATCATAATTTTTTTGGATGAAGCTCATTTTCATCATGGCAAAATTGCCGCAATTTAGGCTCAGAAAATCCACACGTGCTCTTACAGAAGCCAATGTAGCCATTATGTGTGACCATTACGGTCAATGGAGACACCTATCGCACCGATTTTTTTGTACCCGCTATTCAGGGTATTGTTGTGAACGATGTTTGGTTTCAACAGGATGGTGCAACTTGCCACAACTCACATGCCAACACTTGTCAACACTCACTCGTAATCGATTTATTGAGTCAAACGTTCGATAGCCGTTTAATTAGCCGAAATGGTGGTGTCACTTGGTCACCAAGAAGCTGTTATTTGACATCGTTGGACAATTTTTTGTGAGGCGCCGTCATAAAAAAGGTCTTATGCCGAAAAAGCAGAGACAATTGAGCATATGAAGGCCAAAATTCGCGATGCCCTTGCTGAGATAGGATATATACATGGCAATTGTTTCGATTGAATGAGGTACTGTAAGGTCAGCCGAAATGAATGAAATAATATACCATTTCTCTAAAAAAAAAAGAAAAAAACCGTGTTTGTTTTGTTGCATTTTTAAATTTAAACTTTTAAGTGGCCCATCCTTTAGAAATTTATGTAAACCTCTAAAGTCACATTTTCCCATGATTACAACGCTCAACATATCTTCTATGCATCATGAGTTGTGACACCTAGAAGTCGAGCATTATTTGATCCAATATCTAAAAGGGTCTAGGGTGTCCTATCTTACTTACACACTTAGTGACCTACTGACAGACAGAAGACTGCTGGTGTATTTGATTTTCGAGTTATAACGATCTCGTGCACATTCAGTTGGAAAGCAGATCCATCACTGAAAATGATTTTTCGATCAAAAATTGAGCTCTGTTACCAACTTCTTACGTACGCTTTCCTTAAACACTATCTGTTGCCTATGGTCGTCCATAGTTGATTTTACAAAACGAAGTGAATAATTACAACTATTTTCACAGATGTAACTTCAACAAGATGCTTGTTATCAACTGTAAAAGTTCAGAAATCTCTGCACAAAGACCCGTAATACATATTCACCAATATAATTCGAATTTTTCAAACATTACCGTTTAAATAAAATTTTTAAAAGCATGACTATTTATTTATTAACAACATTTGTACTTGCTGCTAATGCCATTGTTTTTAAGCTAAAGGCAGATCATTTTGCCGGTAACTTTTAAGCTGGATTCACCCATGGTTTCGGAGTTTGACGTTTCTCTTTTTGAGAGAGAGAGGAAGAGAGTAAATTTTGTTCGGAAGAATGTCAGCTTGAATTGGTTTAATTTTAATTTTTGTTCCGAAGCATTTGAACACTGCTGCCATATACTTCAATTTTATGAGCAAATTTGATAGAAAATTGATAAAATAGTTAAAATAGTAAAACTACTAACATTTCCACCCATCTTTGAAGAAAATCCACCCAAGTTGAAGAAAATTGATTTTAATTTACTACACCAGTCCTATTCTTAGGTAAAGTAGGCGTAAATCGTCCTCACGAATAATAATTTTTAACTCAAGGAGTCATAAATTTTCACAAGCTCCTCACGTGCAATATAAACTGGAGCTTGGTTCATATAAAAAAAAAAAAAACAAAAACAAAAACGAAAACAGAAACAGAAACAGATTAAAATGTAGAAAAGAAAAATATATTATTTGAGTAATTTTGTAGACTGTTTACCTTTTGCGAATGTACTAAATTGCTCACTGAGCTGTTTGTAAGCCACTAAATGCCACTTTAAAACGTATTTTAAATTTTAGTTATGCAAACTGCGTTCATTTCATATTTTTACTGTTTTCATCACTATAATTTGCATTGGTTTCCCTCCAACAATTTGAGGTTTTACTTTATTTAACAGTAGTATAGTCAAAGAATTATCTGGAAATTTGAGAAATTTATTTGTGATACAAAAAAAAAAAATATTTTGTTATCGAGTCCTTTTATTATTAAAAAAATGGGATTGCTTTATCATTATGATAACATGATTTTGGAAATAGTTGTGATATTTTTTTCTTGGTTGGTAAAGAAAACATTTTGCGATTAAGGATGAAAAAAATATTCCACAAATGGTACTTTTCATGAAATTCTCTTGACTTCTTCAGACTTGTGGCTTTATCTGACACATGACATATAGATAGCAGTATTAGCTATAAATCTAAGATTTCACGAGTCCATAAAGAGAATATTCCCATGCGGTCAAATCCCATTTTCTTTATGACCAGTTGACTTCAGAATTTGTTTTGGAAAACATTTCTGAAATAAAGCGATTGCAGTAAGCACAATCATTAAACATTAAACATTAATTGTGGTACCACAATGGGCCCCATGTGGCCTAAGTGCGTCCGTCAGAATTTTCTTGGAGGGTCGGTCACCTATACCTACTTAGCCTAAGCACAGTCTTAAATAATATAAACAAAATGAAATGTTAAAAAAATATTGCTTTCGATATTTTCTGGTCAAAACCCTGAGATAATTGTAAATATAATTGCCACTAAAAGTTTCTCAAATTTGTCTATTGGAGTTGACACTAAACTATGGCTCCCTGATAGGTGACATGGATAAAAGCAACACACATAACATGAGTGATGAGAGAAACTAGGTTATAATCCTGACTAAAGGCTTATAGAAACCAATTAAGTATGTAAAGTAAGTAAGAGTAAGAGCCTAACTGGCTGCATCAGGAGCAATTAAATTATAGTATCCAATATACTTGGATTAGCTTCTCTTATGTTGAGTCTGTTAAATTTATACATGAGTGGCGGCACCTACAGTTCAAAGTCGATTCCAAACTGCAGATTTTTGGTGAACTTTTCATGGCAATTTTATTTACTCTTAGAGTTTTGCCAGAAATCTGTTAAGAGGTTGTCGACGAAGAAATAGTTTTTCGTTTTTTGTTTTGTTAGAGATGTCTGATCTGAGGTTTGAACCGTGGCCTCACATCTAATAAGCCAAAACATTACCTACTAGTCTACGGTATTTATGTAGTATGTCTTATTTTATGTTTTTTTATTAACGCGAATGAATGACAATGACAGCTGTCAAATTTCAGCGTTGCCACTTGAAAAAAGATTTGCTAGAATCTAAAAAGTGTGCTGTAATTGAGATATCCTTCTTAAATATATTTAGGGCCATTATTAAAACTTGCCGTTAACTAAAGGAAGGATTTTAAAGGGCAGAAAATTTTTTTTCATGATTATGAGTACCCAATAAGATGGAAGTGAGCGTTAAGCTAAACGGAAGATCATCCCACCCTTAATATTTAAAGTTCACTTTATCTTTGAACTTGCCATATTATATACTCGAATATTATTTTCGATATGGTAATAATAAAATAATAAGAAAGCACGTCGTTGCCACTGCGTTTTTAAAGAACTTTTTTAAAGTGGCAAAAGTTATCGACTTTGCACCAGCATTGCCATATTTTATCTGTAAGTTGTAATAACGAAAATAAGTTAAAGATAAGTTTACATTGTAAACTTACTTTACTTTACTTGTAAACTTTACAATTCCCTTTAGCTAAAGTTACCTTTAACTAAACCCGCCTTTAACGGCAAGTTGTAATAATGGCCCTTAAATTTATAGTTAAGAGAAGAATAAAAACCCTGTCAATAAATTTTACGATATTACGTTGAAAAAAGTTGTGAGAATAAAAAAAAAAACACTGCGTAAGGAAATTTCAAGGTGTTTTCCATTGTCTTTTAACTGTTAGAGTGAATTGAGGGGATTTTGTATGTTTGCTTGCACGTCTATTATTTTAATATTGCTGCGTATGTAAAGTAAGTACTACCATCATACGTGTAATTTATGATGTTTGCAAGGATTCTCTGTTTATTTNGGTATTTTTATACGATAGCACATGCATAAAGTGATTTAATGATACACAGATTCGTGATAAACATAATAATTCTAACCTAAAAAAATAAGAAAATAATGACAGTGCTTAAGTGTAAAACATTGTAACACGCATAATAAGACTTTTTAACTTTTTTATAGCAATCAAACGAAATGGAATTGAATCGAATTTAACTTATCGTATTAACTACACTAACTAAGTATTCATAACATGAAAGTCCTAAAAACTAAAGAGAAAATGTAGTCCGAATTTTAATTCAAATGAAACAAAACCAGAAATAAAATTAAATTACACATGGGATCCCATTAAGCTGAATATTTGAATGAATTTTTTTTATTTCTTGTACATATAAAGCACATACACTGTTATGTAAGCAATAACGGAATTTATGGATTACATACATACATACATAATTGGCCATTACAACCCTTACAGGATTACGGCCTAGCTTCTCACACCACTTATGTTGTGTGTGTTAATTTTATACATGAGTGGCGGGACCTACAGTTTAAAGTCTACTCCGAACGACAGATTTTTGGGAAACTTTTCATGGCAATTTTATTTACTCTCAGAGTTTTTGCCTGAAATCTGCTGAGAGGAAGTCGCCGAAGAAATATTTTGTTTTACATATTTCGTCTGTGATGTCTGACCGGGGATTCGAACCCTGGCCTTTCGTCTAATAAGCCATCACACTACCCATAGACTACGGCGACTTTATTTATGGATTATTCACATGAAATATACGTTTTTATTTAAGATAAGAAAAAAAAATATACAACAAAAATTTATTGTAGGTGCATGTCCTTTCAAAATGGGATACTGTTTTGTGGTATACAGATGGGTTTAGGACTGATCGTGCGCCAGGAATAAAAATTTTTAGTCCTTAAATGATGTATTATATGGCCATAGAGAAACTCGCGGCCATCGTCCAAGTGGATATCTATACAGACAGGCAATACTATCTGTTAGTCGCCATTTGAACACACGGCTCTTGTGAGATCTTATCGAAAATAGGATGAATGGGAGTGCTGAATAGGTGATGTAAGGCAAATATGTTTACTTTCTGATGGTTACCAGGTCATGTCGGCAGTGGTCGGCAGAGAGCAAGCAGAAAAGCTTCCGAGGAGGCGAGATTCCCCAACGTTGATGAGACTAGAACGCTACTGTGGAGTGGGTATGGATCTTTGGAAAGATATGTTCAATGAAAGCGAAGGTAAAGAAAGACAGTCAATGACTCTCTTCGAACCTTGTAGATTTGAGGTAACTGCATTGGGAAATAAGACGAGAAATGTGTCATGCATTAGACTATCTAGGAATAAATTGAGATTGGGCACTGGTCTTTTGATATGGCATTATAGACTCAGAATAGAGATCATGTATCCTTAATTTTGTTGAAAAAACTCTATGTAATCTTCTTCTCTTTTAATAGAAATGATAACATCTAGTATCCTCTTTTTACTACAAGGCTTCTACTTAATCAGAACATAGATATTTCTCTACTTTACTTTGAAGCTTTGTTAACTTCTGATAATGTGAGATGTTCTTCTCCAATAACCAAGTTTGAAAACCTTTTAAATGATTTCCATATTTTTCTCGAATGCAAAAGTGTTGTTTTGTTAAATAAATTAAATAAATTCTTGCAATTTATGATTGTAAACTGAAAATGAAAAGGGAGAGGCCAACATAATATTTAATTTTAAATTTTAAATTTCAATTGCTGCTGCCGTTATGTGTTACTCTGTTTGCTTTAAAAATGTTTCTTTTTTATTCCATTTGTGAAATATGTTGTGTGCATGTGTCTTTGATATGATGCCTAAAGCTGTTTTCTTAAACAAGTTTTTATTGTCATTGTCATTTGACTTCCATATATAATATATGGACTAAGGAAGTTTACCCTTAAGTGCTTTAACCTTCTATTCATTGCCTTAAGATAGACACAAAAATCTACAAATAAAAATTCATTATACATGCGTTCTTTATAACGTTTTACTTGAACTAACTGTTAAAATAGGGACGAACAACATACTTCATTTTTTTTACAAGAATTTAAAGGAATTTTAGTACTGCCTGGAGAGGGTAGAGCTAAGAAGAATACGAATTTAAGGGAAGATTTTTTATGTCTTTGTGAGTTTTCATAAGGACCGTTGTATCAATATTTTTATGCAGGAAACTATAACTGACAATTCATCTCACATAGTAAACTGAGAGAGAAAACATGTTTAGAATATAAGCAAAATTTATAAGAATTTTAGAAAACTTAAAGACCGTACCTACGTAATAAGGACGTGGAAGAAGAAAACATGTATAGAAGATAAACAAAAATTAACTAAAATTTTAAGAAAACTTAAACAACTACCTACGTAATATAGGATGAGAAATTTAAAAGTTTTAATTTTGCCAAAGTAATGTTTGATTTATTTTTTTGTTGTTGTTGTTTTTGGCCTCTCAGTGCCTCATTCGATCAAATTAATTTTCATGCACTTCTTCGAGTGTATGGGGTTGTATCTCGGTAATGGCATCATAAATGTTGGTCTTCAAATGCTGAAATGGCATAACAGTTTTCTTTTACTGCGCCCCACAGAAAATGATCCAACGGTGTCAAATTGCAACTTTTTGGCAACCAATTGACATCACCATTTCGGCTCATTAAACGGCCATTGAACATTTGATATCATCGAATCGATTGCGGCATAAGAGGTATGGCAAGTTACATCATAGTGTTGAAACCAAACATCATACACATCAATACCGTGAAGAGCGGGTACAAAAAATCGGTTATCGTGGTGTCTCCATTGACCGTAATGGTTGCCCTGACCTAATTTTCAAAGAAATATGGGCCAATGATGACTCCTATCTACAAGCCGCACCAAACAGTTATCCATAATTGATGTATTCTATAAGACCACGTATTTACCCATAATTTGGCTTATTAACGTATCCACCAAGATGAAAATGAACTTCATTCAAAAAAATGATTTTTTTTTTGCCAAAGTCGTAATACGGCTTCAACTCTTGAACCAATTGAAATTTATAAGACTTTATATCAAGATCGATTTGCAAAATTCGACTTAAACTACTGCGTAGTATGTTCAATTCTTGAGAACGATAACGAGCACATTTTCTGTCACAGCTTCGATATTTTTGGCTGTACGCCCTACACAAGGACGCTTATGTCTTGGCGCATTAATAATGAAACCAGTTTCACAAACTTCAACAATAAACTTGCGTATACCGCGCACTGTTGGTCCTTCTCTGTGACCAAATATCGTACATGTTTGCGCAATTTCCTACTAATTGTCTTTGTTTTTATTTCAATTTTGTGACAGAACAGAATTACATAAGTATTGCCAGATCAAAATATCCGATTGTTCAAATTTAAAACGATAGATGGCCCACCCGATATATCTACAAAGCTCTGCAGTATAATATCGAACACAACTGCTTTGTTGAAAATTCGGCGGTTGGAAGGTTGTTCAAGTAATCGCTACTAATTAATACGTAATTTTAAAATCATATGCTAAACTGCCAGGAGAATTACTTGCCTTATAACATATTTCGTGTACAAATTTAAACGTCTTTGCTGTCAATTGTTTAAATGACATAAGGCGTGTATTTCACAAGAAGTGTTGGTGTTAATGCTTCAACGAACTTTAGTCAAAACAATACAAAATTACAAAAAAAAATGTTTGAAAAAGTTTTGTAAAAACTTATGACAATTAAACTTTACCTTGTAACACATGAGTACATATGGCAAGGAAATTAAAACATAAAGTTTCCGAATTGAACAAAAATTTTTAAAAAAATTCCTTATAAATTGTAGTTAATTTTCTAAATTTCAACAATTCTATTTCAAGCGAATTAGAAATAGAATTTTGAAAAAGGGGAAAATTTTCTAACTTTATTTAGAGTAACAAATAATAAATTTATCAAGCATAATAGAGCTGTTAATTCTTCAGATAATGTGCTATGCCTTTAACTAGATATGTTCGTTCGTATTTATGTTTCAACAAACTTTTTACAAAACAATACAAAAATGTTAGAAAACTTTCACTGTAAGTGTAACTATAATCGAATTTTTGTTTTGATTAACACAAGAACATACTTTTTTGTGGCGTTGTATTAAATATTCCAAGAAGTTTTATACAAAGGAAGCCAACTAAAACTGTTTAAATGAAAATGAAAAGATTTACAAGTACTCTCCCCTCTCTCTCTCTATAAACTGTAACTGTAACATAGTTTTCAGTTTTCACAGTTTTCAGTTAATTTTCTAGAAAAAAAGAAAAGTTTTATTTCAGTGATAAACAGTAAAAGTTTCCATGCTTAAAAGTACATTCGAAAAAAAGTTTACTTTCAGGTAGAGAAATAGAACGAAACTTTAACTGTGATGGTGGTAAATTTTACACTCTCTTTTAAATGTAAGAAATATGAATAAAAAAAACTACATACTTAATACATAATTGGCCATTACAACCCTTCAGCAAGGATTACGGCCTAGCTTCTCACACCACTTATGTTGTGTGTGTTAATTTTATACATGAGTGGCG
>QOCX01007311.1:0-10282 GCA_005959815.1 Sarcophaga bullata
GAAGAAGAAGAAGATATTTTGTTGAATGGAGTTGGTTTTTAGTGGTACAGTGGTGGTGGTGGTGGCGGTGTAGTGGTGTTGTGACGGTGGTAGAGATGTTGGCCATTAATTTGTTCATTGACCGTTTTTTGTTTATGTTGTTGTTGTTGTTGTTTTGTTATTATTTTATTTGTTTTTTTTTTATTTAATTTGATGTAATAAAATTAAAATTAACGTTTACAATGTCGTCGATTATTTCGTTTATTTTTGATTTTTAATTTCTCATTTATTTCATTTTAGTTTTGAATAAAAAGATTTTTATTTTTAATTTGACTCAACCTGTATGGCGGCATTTTCGGTGGGCTACGCTTTAATGTCCAAGAAGATGTCTCGTATGCTGTGGATGCGATGACTGATTGATGAACGATGACGTGGATGAAGATTGATGGTTGGTGTACCAGCGGCACTAATCACCTGTGATCGTATTATGCTGAGTACGTAAAAATCGACCGCAAAAGCAAATGCCGCACTGTAGTCTCGTTATCTCAAGTCACGTTTTTATGAGCGTCAGCAACAATCTCTGGCCCACCCACCAGCAGCAAGCAACAGCACATAAGCAGCAGCAGCAGCCAGCAAGTTTGTTTGCAACAAAAAATTTTTTTTTTTTTTTGACAATCTTTTCATTTATAATGAAACTTATTCCGAAGCTGTGGACCGAAAACCAATACCCCGAATCCAACAGAATATTGTGTGTCTTCGTTACCCCGAACCACACACCAATATCACAATATCGCTTCTGTTAGAGAGTATTGTTATAGACTATTTACGTTGATTTTTATGCCGAATTTTCCCACGAAAACTCCTGTTTTGAACTGTCTGTAATAAGAGAATTCGTTTTACAGATTAAATGTTAAACTGAAAAAAAGAAAACAAAAACAAAAAAATCAAATCGAAAGGTAGTCGTCGTAGTAATAGAAATTTAAGGTTTTCTTCGTCCACAGAATTCTTTAATTACTTTCCTTTTGCTTGCTTTCTATTCTGAAATTAAAAGGAGTGGCCTAACGAAAAAATTCTGGTCCCATACTTTAAAGTTTATACTTTTAAGGAGAAATTTTCGATATTTATGGACAAGAAGGAATGTTTAGATCGTATTCTATTCTTTCAATTTCTTGATGGCACATTATTTAATCTAGGAATTCCTATACCGCATCTAGGAATCACCAGGTTCTGAAAGAAACCCAGAATTACAAGCAAATAAGAATGATTCTTTAACAAGCTAGGAATCATCGGGTTCTGATAGAAACCCAGAATTTCAAGTAAGGAAAACTGATTCTTTAACAATCTAGGAATCACCAGGTTCTGAAAGAAACCCTGAATTACAAGCAAGGAAGACTGATACTCTAACAAACTTGGAATCATCAGGTTCTGAAAGAAACTCAGAATTACAAGCAAGGAATACTTTTTCTGTAACAAACTAGGAATCATCGGGTTCTGAAAGAAACCCAGAATCACACGTAAGGAAGACTGATTCTCTAACAAACTAGGAATCATCGGGTTCTAAAACAAACCCAGAATTAAAAGTAAGGAAGACTGATTCTCTAAGAAACTAGGAATCATCGGGTTCTAAAACAAACCCAGAATTAAAAGTAAGGAAGACTGATTCTCTAACAATCTATGCTTTGGAGATTCTGTATAAGGATAGTTTTAAACTCGAGAATAAGTTTAACTAACGAATTTTATCCAAAGTGCTTAATTTTATGATATTTCGCTGCTTACCTAGCTTCTGCACTTTGTTACAGATGGAGTTCGTCAGCGTAAAACATGCTGCAGAACTGATTCTGCTCTTTAGAACTTAACGTTTCAAAACCCCTTACAGCCAGATGGCAATCAGATTTTTTTCGAGTGTAATGTTTTACATTAAAACTGATTTAAAGTATGCAACAACTCACTTGATCAGCACAAAGGGCCTTTTTTCATGTGCAACTAACATTGGTTCTTAGTCACCGAGAGGTTTCGTGTAATGGTGTAGCCGATGATCTTGCTACAGCGGGTACATGCGTACCGAATACCAAGTATACCATCTTGTTTAGGTTACCGATAAGGCACAATATATATTGCCCGCTGGTAAATTCTAAAGCTGTGGAAGAATCTTGCTTACTGGATAGACGACATATCAATCCACTATTTAAGTCAGAACGTATGGGTAGCTCTGTGACTATTCTTCTTATGGTTGAGACATGAAAGGGAGAATCCGTAAATGACTTCTACAGAGACTGTGGATCAGTTGTTCTTTTTATTTGTCAATGACCTTTCATAGTTCAAATGTTCTCGATAACGCTCTAACGCTGTTATAATAACTCGAAATCAATGTAGGCTTCTATCGTTTGACTCACCCTTTCTCATTAGTCTAAAGCAGCTTTAGTTACTAGATATCGAAACAATTACTAAATTTTTTATAAATTCAGGCTGATTGACAGCTTGATTACAGGGAAGTCATATTTTAAATGCATAGCCCTGAAGCTAATTGCCAAGATCAATCAAGAATCAGAATTGGTTCTAAAGCAACATACACAATTGGCCATTCTAAACCTTCAGTCAGGATTGCGGCTTAGCTTCTCACACCTCTTATGTTGTGTGTGTTAATTTTATACATGATTGGTGGCATCTACAGTTTAAAGTCGACTCCGAACGACAGAATTTTTTTTGAGATACTTTTCATGGCAATTTTTATTTCGCGCTCAGAGTTTTTGCCACAAATTTGCTGAGAGGAAGTCGCCGAAAAAATATTTTTTTTCATATTTCGGGTTTGATGTCTGACCGGGGATTCGAAACCTAGCCTTTCGTCTAATAAGTCAACACACTACCTACTAGACTACGGCGACTAAAGCAACGCTTCATATATTATCAAGTGGACTTTGATGTAACATGCCTGCCATTCCCTGCTAACCTATCCTATTCTTTAATTCAAATAAGGAGTGAAATATTTTGACAATTAAATATTGCCAAATTTTTTCCTGCACACTCCTTGCATACATACGTACAATAATACAGAATAAAAGTGTGATGGTAATGTCAAAGTCCAGTGACTCTCATTGCATGTCACTTAATCATAATAAAAGAAAAATTATGCAAATATCTTTGAGACGGAAAAACTAAACCAATTCGAAATTAAAGTACTCATGTTTTCTTTTAAGCTTCAACGATAATCAATATGCAGGACTAGCAATGTCAGAACAACCGAAAAAAAAGGGGGAAAAAGTAACAGAAACTTTTTCTAATACACACACAGAGAGAGAGAGAGAGAGAGAGAGAGTGGAAAGAAAAGATATGCAAATTTACACCTTAAAAGCCAACCGAATTACTTCCGTTTCCGTTCCATTTCGTATTCCTTTTATAGTGCAACGCCTGTCAACATGCATGAAAATCCAATAAATTTCAGTTTTATTACAACAAAATTTAATTTTTGCCAAAAAAATCTCATTCAAATTGTGGTTTTATGTAGAAAAACTCCGTTAAGAATACGTTTTTCAGGTTATAAAAATACCACAAGAACAGATTCGTGAATTGAAATGAAACGAAAATGCGCTTGTTAACAAATAAAATTACAGTCACACAGAAACAAGTCCTTTTTTGTTTTGTTGTTGTTGTGTGGGGCCCGTTAATAATAAAACAATAGCCTGCAATTAAGTTGTTTCAGCCCAATTGCCCCTTCCCTTTCTCCGCTCACAGTAAAAGTACCACATTTAAGGCTAATTATGGGGTATACATTGGGTATGAGGTCTTTGTCTGGCATACCCATGTACGTCAGTCGGTGTTTAGGCTTGAATTCTAATGGCCACTTATGGTTAAATGTGTAAATTATTATTATAATTAAAACGAATTTTAACAATTCCAACAAGCCAACGTAAGTATTTCATAAAAAAAAATTAATGAAACTCCTCTAGTCATAATATGCCCAAATTTGTTGTTGGAAATTGAAAAGAGTTGTTGAAACAAAAAAACATGAATGAACTCTGCATGGACCATACATACACAGATCGTTGTATTAATAATTGTTTATTTTAATTTAAATTTTAAATATTAATAAACAAAACAGAAACAAAAAACAGAAAAAGAAAAAGGGATTTCAATAATCTTTAATAAGATGCCCCCCTTTCAAATTACACTTGCAGAAATCTATAAATATTGTATGAATGAATTCATTCATTCATTCATTCATTCTCACATTCATTCATTCATTCATTTGTTTGTTCATTTATATTCATTTTATTTCATTATTAATTTGTATCGTTTAAAGTTCCCACGGATTTGTTAAAAAAGAGTTTCTAAAATTCAAAATTCAATCATAATAATCGACAAAAATTAATACCATACACACACAAACACACATACACATACACAAATACTTGAAAAGAAAATTTTAAAAATCATACAAGTTTGTTTGCACGTGTAAGTGCGTATAAGTGTATATGTACAGTGATGGCAGAAATAATAGGCACACGTAGAACTTTCTCGCAACTCAGTTAACTTTACTAGACATCTGCACAGATTTCTCTCGTTTGTCTCATCTTTTCTAGACAGTCTATCACAAAACTTACTTTCAGGCTGATTTGCAGCCTGATTCTCAGGAAATCATATTTTAAATGCGGATTGTGTATACGAATTAAATCAGGACTTATCAGTTATTTCTCTTGCATTACTTCGCAAGCCGATATGCAAGTTTTGATTTAAGAAAGCTACCATTTCCTTGTATCCTATCTGTTTCTTATTAGGCTTTCAGAGCCTCAACTTGGTGAAGAATAGATCTTCAAGTGGGAAACTTCTGAAAGCAAGAAACTTTGATTTAAGACTGTAGGAATATAGAAGGAATGGAAACATTAAAATTAATATTGAAAAAAGACTTTTAGAGACAACAGCAGTGAGTTAATTTTGACTACTTTTTGATGCCTTCAAGTAATTAATATTTGAGGTCAGCTGTTCCATGCTCTCTTCCTACAATTTCTGTAGATTTCTTTAACCGAAACATATATATACGCCCTGTCAAGCTTGGTGGAGTCATAACATAAGAAATAAATTTCGTTTGTTATTTTGACAGTTCTATGACAGCAGTTCAGGAAGCCTGTTCAGCTTTCCAATGACTCTACTAAGCCTACAGGCCAAACAACATAAACAATATCATGCTAGTTGCGTTACGATTGCATTACTAATTTAAACCAGTTTGAGGATATACTAGACATTCGCCCACAAATGTTTGCGGCAGATATTTCTATTGTTCTGGTCGCATTGGATTGTCTATTAACAACTGTTTAGTTTGACAGACCTTAATATTATGGAAGAGAGGGAATTACATCAAACCGTTTATAAAAATACTTCTTGAATCGAATTGATGGCAAGAAGAGCACTTTACTGGAAACTTGTTTGATTTACATTAGTAAAGTTTAGTCTTTAGCCCTTTCAATTCATTTATTCAATTATTTCTGTCAAAAAACTTAGGGATTTTTCAGTTCGAATACAATTAAGTAAAGTGTCCCTATTATTTCTTTCGTTCAAACTGTTTATCAAACTGCTTACTAAAAAAAAATTATTAAATGAACGCTTTAATAAAAAATTTTGTTTCAGATTTCCAAGTTCTAGACAATGACAAAAAAGTGTACTGTAGTGTCCTCTACTTCCTCGTCATATAACTTCTGCTGAAGTAATTGGAAGGAATTATTCTTCTCCGCGAATGGGTATCATCCTCCGATGTTTCTAAGATGTACTTTGTTTTGATTTGATGCAAATATTGCTCTGCATATGTCCATAGAGAGCTAGGCTTCTAAGGGGTACTCTATTTTGATTTGATACACAATTGAGAGCTAGGCTTGTCTGTTATCTTTACAAGTGTTCTCATTATGGCATCTTTCCTTTCCAAATAAGTAAAGTTTTGCTGGCTTCTCTTAAGAGGAATGTACCAGTTGTATCGGGTTTTGCAAGAATATAGAAATTGCTGCTATTATTTCTTTCAACACTGTATGTGCTATCGTATTTATTATAAACAAGATACGAGCAATAAAAAATAAAACAAATGATAAAAATTTTCAAATGATTTAGTATGTAAATTTTGTCGTATTTTGTTTATAAAACAAAAACAAAAACAAAAACAAAAACAAAAAGAAAAACTGTGTAGAAATTTATTTCAGTTTGTCTTGTATGTCTGTATGCCTGTCTCTCCGGTCTGTCCCATCTCTCTATGGAACTTTTCTGTTATAAAATTATAAACTTTTTATTTTTCTATTTTCGATTTTCGATTTTGTTTTTTGTTTTTTTTTTCTCATCTTTCTTTACAACAAATTCGATTCTAGTGTGTTGGGTTGATTCTGTGTTGTTTGTTTTTGTTTTGAAACTCTAGACAAGAAAACGGTTCCACTTTATTTGCTAATTAAGTCGTTCCACAGTGATCATCGTTAAGAAACTTGCTCGCACACACTCAGTAGTCGAAGAGCTTGCCTTCAAATGTTGAACCAATCTTTATGGATGTGTGTGTGTGTGTGAGTGTGTGTATTCAAATGAGACATAAAAAAAAAATTTTTTTTGAAATAATTATCGAAAAATTGATTTTTTATTGTTTCGTTTTTGAAAAGTAGAAAATATAGACGAAATAACGTTACTCTAGAAGGAAAACAAATGATCAAACGTTACCGCTTTGGATAACGTGATGATGATTGGAATGGATGATCAGGTCAATAGAAAGAGGAAGTGAACACAACAGAAGCTTTGATAACAACTGTAAGTGTAACGATCAGATGACAGAGTTTTTGTTAATAATATTGTGTGATCATTTTTGTTTTTTCATTATGATTTCATGCGATTAATTTTAGTTGCTACTGTACTGCAGCTTAGAATGTCTTGTAAAAGTTTTTCCCATTTTAATTGATAAACAAAAAAACACTTAAATTAACATAAGCATTCCACTAATAATGTGTGTTCTATTTAGTTTTCTTAGATGATATTCAGAAATCTCTATTAATTTGTTGTTGGCATTAAATATCGTATCAGAAAATATAAATTTCTCTATTGTTTGTTCCTCGTAATTATATTGCAGCATAATGACGAACTCTGTCTCTGGTCTTTGATGTTATGCCGCTCGTATTGTCGTCAATTACGTGATCAGTTGAGATTTTTCTATTTAGGCGATCGAAATTTGAATGTTTTGAAATGCCGGGATTTTAAATTCAAATTTAAATATTAAAAAAAAAAAATTAAAAAGTTTTAGAATAACTAAACAGCAGCAAATTAAAACAGCACATAAAAATTATCCTCAATTAACTAACGATACTATGATGGGAATCAGAGTTTAGCCAAGAATTCCCATTGGGGGAATGCATTGAAAATGTATTTAATTTTGGAATTATTGACCTGATCTGTTTACTGAAGTTTTAGATTTGAAAAAAGGTAATCAGGATGTAGTGGCTTTAGTCTAGTAGGTAGTGTGTTGGCTTATTAGATGTAAGGCCACGCTTCAAACCCCAGGTCATACACCAAAACGAAAATATGAAAAAAATATATCTTCCTCTCAGCAGATTTCTGGCAAAAGCCCTGAGCGTGAAATAAAAATTGCCATGAAAAGTTTCTTAAAAATCTGTTGTTCGGAGTCGACTTTAAACTGTAGACGCCGCCACTCACGTATAAAATTAACGCACACAACATAAGTGAAGTGAGAAACTAGGTCGTAATACTGATTGAAGGCTTGTAATGATCAAATTAGTTTTCTCGTAATGATTCCACATACAACCGTGTTCTAGAAACCAACTCCCAAGTCCTGATGAAATGATTTTGACAATCAGAGCTTCTCATTTAGACTATGATTCCTTAGAATCAGAATGAAAACCAAACTAAAACACACTTTAGTGTATGATCCAATATTTAGTAACTGTAGCTCTGTTATGCTATCAAGAGAGTGTAAACCAAATGAGACAAGTCTGCTACGAGGCTGCCATTGACACTGACAATCGATTTACTAACTGTCCAGCATGCTTTTGCAGGCAAGTGAAGTTTCCTAGAGAGATGCAGTCACAGAGATGTTCAAATTTAAGTGATTGTTTGGTAAGTTTTCTATTCAATTTAAGAAAGGTACTTCTGGTAAGGGGGTAAAATTCTTCCTCAGACCACAGTTTGAAAGCGACCACTAAATACTTCTGCTTAATCGATAGCCTAACAGGGAGTGGAATACCTACATTCGTGTGTGAATTGTTAGCCGGAAAGAGGACGGATACTCAAGCTAGTTCATCAGTTATACAATTATCCGAGATATTCCCATAATTTTCTTATAAATACTTCATAGGTAAAGAACTAAGGGAATCAAGCGGATCGAATAAGACGGTATGATATCCGCATGTGTGCTGTAGAGTTCGTCCGATCAAAGACAGCTTTGTTTCTTCAAAGCGATGAAAAGCGCAACATTATAGTCAATGAGGCAAGGATCCGTTCAATGATTCCTTCCTTTGTCCACTGAGATAAAATAAATGTCTTCCATTGGCAAGATAACACACTCCACAGCACAGATGGTAACATGAACCCGTTGAGTGGCGAATTTGGTGTTTTGCACCATTGGCCGCCAAAATTTTGCTCAACATAAAGTCTCTCGTATGCCAGGAGCAGACGGCTGTTGTCTTTGTTCGATGCAATACATCGCAAAGAATCATTTGCCGATTATTCTCTTCCAAGCCGCTCCTTACGAAAGGTTCATCAGCGGTCTGTTTATTACCACGAATTTCTGCGGTACTGCGGAAACAGTACTGACTCTCCATTCTAATCTCGAGACAACCTTATACGAACTGAAAGCGCGGAGACCAGTGGCAAACATATCCACCAAGTTCATATAGTGGAACATAAGCGGAAATGTTCGACCCCAGTAGAGAAATATTAAGGAGAACATGACTTTCATTAAAAGTTAAAGTTGATGCCATGGTAAGACATGCCTAATTCCACTTGTATAGGAAGAACATACAAAAAACAAGGCATAGCACAACACCCGACAGTCAGGCCGCTACCTGAACACCCAGCTTCTATGGGATGGACAGGCGAAAGAGGAACTCAAGTTATATGGAAGTTCGCCACTAATGATGAGGTCAGAACCTATCTATAAAGTAGTAAGAAGGATATGGAAGGGTTTATATGGCATTAGAAAGAATAGTTTTAGTGAACCGAATAAGGTGGAAATACTTTGTGGAAGCAATATGCTCTTAAGAGAAAAGAAAAGAGAAAATTCGGCATTAGAAAAGATAGGGACTATCCGTAGTGACAGTTAATAGTGGACTGAAGTGTGTCTAGGTAATAAGATTGGGGCAGATATTATAGAGACCACCAATATCTGGCTGAACAATAAATCGTCTACATACATACATAAATGACCATTACAACCCTTCAGTCAGGATTACAGCCTAGCTTCTTACACCACTTATGTTGTGTGTATTAATTCTTATACATGAGTGGCGGGACCTACAGTTAAAGTCGACTCCGAACGACAGAGTTTTTTAAGTTAAGAAACTTTTCATGGCAATTTTATTTACTCTCAGAGTTTTAGCCAGAAATCTGCTGAGAGGAAGTCGCCGAAGAAATATTTTTTCATATTGTAGTTTAGATGTCTGACCGGGGGGATTCGAACCGTGGCCTGGACTACGGTAACTAGACTACGGCAACTTCAAATCGTCTAAACGGGGTACTTTTATTCACCATTTTATAATACAAAGAAATTTAAAACCAAAACCGAACAAAAATTAGAGGCGATATTGAAATCAGATCAAGCGACGGCATCTGCTGTATTTCGGGTAGTAAGGTTCGTAGTAAATTGAGTTAAAGAATCCGATTTTCAAACGATTACTGGTTACTCTTAAGGGTGTGGGTATTCTTTAATATTTTTTGACTCACTCAAATGATATTCAATGATAATCCTTCTTTAATTGAAATTCTTGATTTTATTTTTATTGTTTAAATTCCAAAATAAATTCACTTTCTTTAGTCACTTCAGTCAATTCACAGATGGATTCCATAAAGAGCACATTATCACTCAAACTAATTATTTTTAACATAGAAGCACAGTTCTTTTTTTGTTATTTTTGTTATTTAGAAATCATATTTCATTTTTAAATTAATTTTTTTAATTTAATTTATGGATTTTGATTTTTAATTAAATTTTTATTTTTTTTTTAATTTAAAAAAATTTTTTTTTAAATTTTTTTTAATTTCAATTCAGAAGCTTTTTTTTAACAATTTAAGGATATGCAACGCGTGTATAGTAAGCAGTAAGTAAGAACAGCTTTAAATA
>QOCX01007312.1:0-10282 GCA_005959815.1 Sarcophaga bullata
CGGTTAGTTTCGTAGTGTGCACTTTATGTGGTATTTGTTTTATTTCCACCGATAGATGACCATTGCCAAATGGTATTTTCGATAAAGTTTCCATTGTTTTCTCTACATCGGTGCCAGGTTTTAAATGCACTAGACAATAGCGCGGTGCAAAATTTAATTGAAAATGCACCGATTCAATGTCAGGACTATAGCATTTAACAATATCACGACTAATTTCTGGATCGGGAAAACGCAAAACTAAAATAATATCCTTTTGAAGTCTTCGAGCATTTGCTTCTTCAGCCTTAATGGCCATGGCAGCATCCACCTCTGACCAGGATTTACTTAACTTATAGCGTGTCGACATTGAATTACGTTTTGACTTTATTTTAACGATTGTCTTTGATGCTGTAATGAAAATAAAAATATTAACTTTTACAAAAGTATTCTGTAAATAGGAGCAACAAGCATCTGAAATCTTATGAATGACATGACATATAGTATAGTATAATTTTACCGTTAATACATTTTTAATTAAACAAATACAATTGACAACAAGTAAGAAAAAGAATTTTTAATGTACATGGTTAGATTTAAAATTACAGCAGCATGTTATACTTTATTTGTGAAAATCATTTGTTGATTTGAAATCTTCAAATGCTTTAAATTCACATTTGGATTCCAAAAAACTAAGTACTAGCTTAAGTATTTCCGATTTTAACTGACAAGAATACTAGAGAAATTTTGTTTTAATAACTTGGTAGCACTAAAAATTTTAATTGTGATTGAAAGATAAAAAGGTAGAATAAATCTAGGCAAAGTGCCGTTAAATAGTCTAAGATGGTTCTAAATAGTGTCCCTGTAGCATAAGGAGTATAAATACAATTGTAAATCGTAATGATTATTTAACTTGACTTGATTAACTCAATTTGGATGCAAAATCTTTGTTCCATTGTAAAGCCTAAAAATAAGATTTCTTTTGATTTAAAACGTTTGGTAAATACATCCAATAATAGCTTGTCATTATAGCCACTGCATACTATCTATCCATAGTTATCTTTTTAATAAAAAAAAATTGGATTGCATCTTTTCACTTATTTTCACTTTTCAATAATAACGTAAATTTTTAGCGAGTAGATAAACACTTTAATAAAGATTAGATAGACAAGATCAGTAAACAACGGAAAAAAGTTGATGTTGTAAATTAATTTTACCTCCAATTAATTTAAATTGTAAATAAATTAGTTTATTACCGGTGTCCTTATCGTTAGGTTTATTTTGAACATCATCCGTGGGAGTTGGCGAAGTACTCCCAGGTAGAATTGGTAATGGAGGTGGCGGCTGCAGTGCTGTTGGCTTTTCAGCACTAGGTAAAGGAGGCAACACTGGCGGCTGCTGCTGAGGTAATGGTGGCGGTGGCAGTGGCAATTGCATCTGCTGAGACGGTAGTTGAGGTGGTGGTGTTGATGTTATTGTTTGCCACATATATGAGCTCATAGTATCCGGCATGCTAAATGTTGATGTTGATGTTGAAGCCATCATTTCCGTGTTATACGATGAATAAAAATTATTGTAACCATAACCATAGTAACTAGAATTATCCAAAAGATTTTGTGCAACATGCTGTGACGGTTGTTGTTGCTGCTGCAGCTGCTGCGGATGGTTATTTTTTGGTATTGAAGATGTTGAAGATGCGTTAGCTGTAGGATTTTGTATTTTCGGTGGTGGTTTTAAAGTATTCGGCTTCGTTGGGGAAAAGACTGATGCAGACGGCGATAAACTAGCTGCAGATCCTAATTTATGAGTGTATGCCTGCGACGGTAACGCTTGATTTTGCATAGCATGACTGTGGGCTAGAGGTGCTGGTGGTCTATTCGGCAGCCCTGACCGTAAAAATGTCTAGAACCGCTTTCAAACTGGTTCTGACTAGATTTGTATGTTTCAGTCACATTATTTCTATTCTGCGAATATTGTTGATATGAAGTTTGATTCTGATGAGGATATCGCGGTGCACTACTATTAATATTGGGTCCACCGCCGAATCGCGGCCTTTTATTAAAACGCATTGTAGCATCCCCCATGGAAGAGTTGACGTTTGGAAATATATTATTATTGTATTTTTTCATTTTCGTCTTTAAACTTCACCAATAAGATAAATTATTATTTTTTATAATGCATATTTCCGTAATTGTTTTGTATTTTCTTTTTTTTTTCTACTTTAAGACAAAATTCGTAGTCCTCAGCCATAAACTTGATTTTCTACTTCTTTTATGTTGTGTTAGTGATATTACAAACACAGCTGGTTGTTTGGATACAGCTGACTATAACCAATAATGTAAACAGAGTTGTTATACAATGAAGTAAAATAACGGAAAAATATGTAGAATGAAAACAATATGAAATGAATCAGTTTTCAAAAATTAATACAAAAAACACTATGAATTACATAAATTTGGTTAGTTTCTAGTTGATGATTGTGAATATTACAAAATTAATTACTAATTGTGTAATTTATTTTAGAAATAATGATTTCACAAGAAATAACGCCGAATTTATTAAGAAATTTGTGCAATGCTTATATAAATGCAAGATATTTCTCTTTTAATTCTTCCTAATGCTTCTAATATTAATTGACAACACTGTTAACAGCTGTTAAGAAAAAATTGTAAACAAACCAATCCAACCTCAAAATATATGTTCCAGCGGCTATTGTATATAACAAACGATGGCTCTGTTATTAAATTTAGGAAATTCTCTAGGTAATGTGCTACGTAATACATCTATAAGATGCAGCACAAGAAATATAAGGTAAGTATTGTGGACATAATTCATGATATAAAAAATAATTCCAAAATTTACAGTACAACACCAACTTTGCAATGGTTTAATCAGCGTTTGACCCGAGCGACATCCTCTAAGGAGAGAGAGAAGCGTTATTTAGAAAAGGATCATGTGCCACAAAATTACGAGTTGATTTACAAAGCACCGATGGAATCGTATATAGCTTGGGCAATGCATGTATCCACAGCGACTGCTTTTGTTATAACCAGTGCTGCCATTTATCAATATGCCAGTGGCCAACCCCTGCTGGAACCACAGGACACCACCCTTGTTATGCATAGTAAAGATATTTATTATTTCACTGCTGGATTTTTAGCCATAAATGCCATAATGCGCTTCGTAGTATCAATGTTTCCTTTGAGAATATATAAGGACCAGGAAAGAAGGTATGTTGATTGCTACATTCTCTTAAATGGTAATTAATGGCATTAACACTGACCGTAATACTTATCCTTTTAGGTATTTAGCCGTTTATCACTCACAATTGCCTTTAGATGTATCACATCATCACTTCTCCAGCCGGGGTGAAGTACAGCCTGTATACTATATATTTTCTTCTCCGTGGAATAATGCTACCTATAAACTTGGCAATAAATCAATCTTTGGTGTTAAGAAGCACATTTCAAAACGCCCCAGATTTTTTGAAATGTGTGAGGATTATGAAAATAAATAATCCTTGCCTATAAAGAATAGTTTAATGCCAATTTAAAATTTTATTTGCAAGAAACACCTCTGTTAATTTATAATTATATAAGCAAGAGATGGCGCTGTTTAGGTTGAATAGTAAACTCCCCAACGTGCTGTCACATCTGTCAACAAAATGAATGTTTTTATTCGTTTGGTATTTTTATCATTTAAAAGGATGAAATACTTGTGCATTGGTAAAATCGTGTTTATAATTATTTCAAGAATAATTCCAGAATGGAATTGAAAGAAAACCAAACAGGAGGGCCTAATAGTCAAGAAGAAATTAATGAAAAAGCTCCAAAGCGACGTAATCCCTTTCGTGTACAACAGCAAAAAGAGGAGAAGGAACGTCGTCAGAAAAAGCGTGCTAGACTTATTGTCCGTAACATCAGCTACAAATCCACCGAGGAGAGTGTTCGCAAACATTTTGAACAATGGGGTAAACTGGAGGATGTAAATATTTTAAGACGTCCTGATGGCAAACTTGTTGGCTGTGCTTTTGTCCAGTATGAAACGATTAATCAGGCCACAAAGGCTATTCTCAAAGGCAATGGACAAGAAATGCTCGGTAGAAAAATATTTATCGATTGGGCTTTAGGAAAAAATGACTTTGTAGCTAAAAAGGAAGTAAAAGAGGAACCTGAAGAGAAAAAACCTAAATTGGAAGTCAAAGAAGAAGAAGTAGCTGAAAAGGAAGACAGTCTAAAAGAAAAGGATGATGATTCTGCAGAAGATGACAACGAGAATGAAGATGAAGAAGATGAGAATGGAAGTGACAGTGATGACGATAGTGAAGTAATTTATTAAAATAAGTTTCTTTCCTACGAATACTTTAATGTAATCCTTTTATTTCCAGAACGAAGACGATGATTCTCAAAACGATGACGATCAGGATGATGAAGACGGTAATGACGACGATTCCGATGCAGAAGAGGATGAAGATGAGGATAAAAAGGACGTTAAATCAAAATTAGATCTGGATAAAGTGAAAAAAGAAAAACACATTTCAAATGATGTACAAGAAGGTTGTACTATTTTCATAAAAAATGTTCCCTTCGACGCTGAAGACTTAGATGTACGCAAAGTTTGTCGTAAATACGGTCCTGTCTACTATGCTATTATAAATCGTGATCATATATCTGGACATTCAAAGGGAACTGCGTTCGTAAAATTTAAAACTAAAGAATCGGCAGATTTATGTTTACAAGCCGGCACTGAATTTGTTTTAATGGACCAGGTACTAGAACCATTCCCGGCTCTAAGTAAAGAGGAAATTCGCCAGCAAGCGAACGAAAAGGAAAAGAAGAAAGATGGCAAAGATTCACGTAACTTGTATTTGGCACGTGAAGGTCTTATTATGGGCAAATTCAAAAGCCGCTGAAGGTGTTTCTGCGTCCGATATGAACAAGAGACACAAATTGGAACAAATAAAACACACAGTATTGACAGAACTTAAATCGATTGTGTTCACGTAATCGTTTATCCGTACAACATATTGCCTTTGAATTATGACAATGAAACCTTAGAGATATGGTCATAGCCTATACTGGATTTAAACCGCATGAGTGTCGTGTAATGCTGAAAATAAAGTGACTCCTGAACATCCTAAGGCATATCGAAAGGTTTTGGTTTTATGGTCATTAATACGCATCAAGAAGCCGTTAACGGCATTAAGAAAACTAAATAACAACCCAAAAATATTTGGAGCTCAAAATGTAAGCAATTAATACTAGACAAATCATATCCAAATTTTTAATCCATTTTTATTAAATATTTTTAGCGCGCCTATTGTTCATTCAGCATAGAAGATCGTGCCGTACACAAGGTTAAGGAAAAACGTGCAAAAATCTAAAATTAACAACCCCACCTTCAAGGAAAAGTTAGAAAAACGTAAAGCCTTAAGACAACAGAAGCAATCGGGCAATTTAGCTTTCAAAAAGCTTCCCAAAGGACCCCAAACAGATGATAAGGAGAGACTCAAGAAACACATAAAGAAATTAGAGGAAACAAGAGCCGCCAAACAGAAGCCAAAAAATAAAACTACTCCCCATATTGAGAAGATTATGTTGGCACCGAAGCAAAACCTGGTACAGCGCTGCGCATGCGTTCGTTTAAGAAGATTAAAGAACAGTCTCAGGATCATATGAAACGTGTACAAAATGAAAAGAAAAAGAAGAAACAGCAAAAAATCAAACAAATTCATTTGGCCGAACGTAAAGCCGAAATAAGACCAAAACAAGGCCGTAAAATGGAGAAAGATGATTTGATGCCATTAGTTAATAAATACAAACGTATGTTGGACAAACGTGCGAATGAAGGTGGCACCGGGCCAGTTACAACAGACAAAAAGCCCAAACGCACAAAATGGTATAAAGATTAATGGTCTTAGGTTATAAATATTAATTTTTTAAATTATTTTAAATATATTTCATTGTGTATAAATAAAATAAAGGATAATAAAAAATAAATACATACGTATATAATAAATTTATTTTAGAAAGGTTGCATTGTTGAAATATTGCAATATACGTTGGATTACTATCATATTAATTATTTTGGCAATATGAAGTCATAGGGCCCAATTGATGTTCAAAGATAATGGATGATGGACATACTATACTTAAAGTGTATCCTCTCGCCTATGCCCCTTATGCAAAAGCTAATCCGAATCCAATCTTGATTTAAAAAGATATTTGTTATCAGTGGGAGAGCTGGAACGAATAATCGAATTACTGGAATAAAATCCCGGTGTTGCTATATCGCTTTACTGAGTTATGTACTGGTAAAACGTTTGTTATTAACACATAGTCCATAAAAATCAAAGCAAATGTTATCTATTATAATAAGATAGAACGGAGGTCACCATAGTCACTCCAGTGGTAAATATTGTAGAGCCTTTAGAGGCTTCAACCATACCGAGAGATTAACTTACGCGGCTACAAGTACTTCTATACTTTTTTGGATTCTGTCCCAGTGAATTTGGAAGTTCAAAAACGACAATGACCGCCTATTATATCCTCCTCAGTGGTGAAATGGCCCATCATTAATACAATTATTATCGCAGAACACTAGACATAAACAAATTGTCTCTTAGAAACGTATTAATAAATATTTTTCTATTTTATTCCAAGAAAGCTGCTTTTTTCCTATGTACACTCAAAACCATGTAAACTTTATTTACCTGTAATCATAAATGAGTTATGTGCCTAAGGATAAATTAAATTAATTTTACCTGAGCATTTCATAAAGTATTAAAAATTAAGACCTTAATCGATATTTTAAGGTAGGTTATGTTAAAAATTTTTGTAATAAAAGGATGTTGAAAGGTTAAACATTTGTTTAGGAGCAAATTGTACGTGAAACAAACTACTCCTCAACGTATATACTAGACGTGTGCACAAGACGCTTAAAAGTGTACAGTATTGCATTTTTCTCATGAGCGAATATTGTTTGTAGTAGCAAATACAACATAAGAGTGTGAAGCAAAGATAGAGTACAAAAAAACTAGTGCACACAAAAAACCATTGTACAACAGTTTAAAAGACAGTTGTGTGAAGTGTACAACAAAAATATTGTCATCTTCATAGTGTCACAGCATGCATTTTCTCTTGCAGTAAATTGGAAGGAAAAAATAACAAAAAATACCGAATGTTTGCTCTCGGGAGCCGAACATCTTTTGAGTGTCATGCAGTCTGATCAACAACTAAAGCATAAGCAATGAGTCTGAATTCTCTCTGCACAATTGTGCTATGAAATGGTAATTCCTTGTATAGATACACTCTTTGTACGCATATTTTTCAACGTGAAAAGTACTGAAATTCTTTTGATAATACTGAAAATTTTATTTCAGTAGTGAAATATGCTCCTACAACACAAATCATATTTCCGTTACTTCACAGATCAATAAGTGCAGTTGTACACTTTGAATAATAAAGAGAAATACACATCAAGAACAACAGAAAAGAGAACAATTCAGTATTGTATTTAGTGAAGGGTAAGCTAACGAAATGTTTTGTGCACACGTCTAGTATATACACAAAATTTTATAATGTTTGCGGAAAATATAACTGAATTTGTCATTTTTAAATTGATTTTTATACATCCAACTGAGTAAGAACTTAAGATAATTAATAAAATATTTCTAATAAAAGATTGAGATAAATCTATATTAGGAATATCCTTAACAGAATAGCGAAATATGTATTAAAAAATGTTTAGCATGATACATATATAATTATTTAGAATAAGTTGTACCACAAATATGTCTAATAAACTGTATTTCTTCTAGGAATCTAGAACATCCTTTAGTTGAAAACTATTTCACAGAGCAAGAACCACCTTCACGGTTGGAATCCTGTCGTAATTGGGTAAGCTTTGTAAATAATTTCTGCATCTGTCAACAATATATTGTAATCGTTTCAATTTTTTTTCAGTATTATAATGCAATGTCTAAGGAACACTTAGCTATACCAAGGGGTAACACTATACGATTTTCTGTGTGGCAAATAAAATCCGATGATATTGGTTTATTTATGCTAAAAAATATTCGCTTTGATAAACTCTTCTTTTTTGTCGGCGAAGAGACAATATATTGGATATTCTTTAAGCATGATTTTGAGAATAGGAATGTCCAAGGTACTACACCCTTAACGATTAATTATTGCAGTTGCTGTTTTAATGAACAATATTTGCAATTTATTGATTGCATAAAAGGAAACCTAGAGGAAAACGGTTACGTTGTTACCTAACATTATATCATAACATTAAGATGTTTATATGCTCTCCTACATAATATTGCATAGTGAATTGGAATTATGTTAACAAATTTAAAATATTTTAAAAATAAAAATGTTTCCTGAATTCCTGTAAACTTTTTGCTTGTATTCGGAAACCAATGCTAATTAAGTCAGTCTTTCTATATCTTAGGTTAGTCTATGGGGACTGTTAATTAAGGATCCGGGTGAAAAGTAGTAAAAAAATATTATTTATAATCCATCCATACCATCACACCTCCTGCGTTACTCTAATTCAAAGACGCAATCAGTAAATGGTAGTAATCTTCTATTCGTCACCCTCTTTGCCAATGCACAGTGTTTTTACTGATTCAATCCTCGACATAGGTCATTAGTTACTCATCGACAAAAGTTCTTATATAAATTTCAATGTCCAAAGAAGACTGTGAATGAGTAAATACATTTATCATTAGAACAGTAGGTAGTTAAACAAAAATCGTAAGAAGTATCTTTGGAAGCATTGTCCTCAGTGCACCTGTTATCTTAACATACATTCCATTTCACCCACACACCAGCTAGTTGACTTCCTCAGTACAAAATCCAGTTCATAATGCTCTCTCTTTTGATAATCAATTCTTCAGTCAGATCGTTCAGGATCAGCCATATAAATAGGGCGTCTAACTATTCAATTTAATGTGCTATTGTATTAGGAAATAAAATAGAATATTTTTAATATTACGTGATATTTATGATACCTCCAGGTTTTCTTGTGTATATTCAATAAATTTCGGTCATAAAAACAGCAATTGCAATAATTCAACGATAAAGGCGTAATACCTTCGGCAGTTGTGAATATAGTATTATGATATAGCCAATGTATTTTCATTCCTCCAACAAATAAGAGAAGGTTATCGAAGCGAACGTTGTTTATTGTAAACATGCTTATTATCCTTTGGTATTTCTACGTATTCCTTAGATATTCATTAGCATATATTGTTAGCAGATCCAAAAAATTATTTAAAAAACTTACCCAGTCACGAAGGGGTTGTGCTCGAATTGGTAGAACTTGCGCTGACCTGTAGTTACTAGTAAAACGATCTGAAACATCACTGGAAGAATAAATCTTATAACAATTTTTTGTAATACAAGAATGTGTTTTAAATAATTAAAAAAATTTAATTAAAAATTAAAATTCAGTTTCATTTTTTGCAAACATTTTTCAAATTTCCACCGAAGAATAAATTATTTCACACACAATCGGCTACTGAGCTAATACTCACCATGCAACATCCTTTTATTTCAATAACTGATCAACCAGTCTACCTAAAATCATCTAATTAAGGTCTTACCATTTTAAACGGCACGAGAATTTCCATAATCATTTGAGGTATTCAGGTAAAATTATTATTTGTACATACCTAAACATTTATAATCCTTAGGTACTTAAAAAATGTATGACTTAGAGATGAATGAGGCTTATACGGCTTTAAGTGTACAAATGGTGGAATTGAATAGCTTACTTGGAGTATTAAATGAAAAGAATTTCTTATGCATTCTAAGAGAATTAATGAAGAGGCGATTAAATATCTCTAAACACCTTAAATAAGACGCGAGTTAGTACATCCTATAAGTTTATAATGAAATTCGTTTCATTTGAGCAGCTTTAACTGTAGAAGCTTTCAATCTCCGAGGTATGAAGTGTTCAAACGACCGATACTTATTTAATCTTCTTCTCGGTGGCTAAAACGATACACTTTTAGCACAATTTTTAATTTAAAAAAAAAAACTAATCATTAATAGATTTACTCTTTCCTACCATATGTACATTCAAAGCCATCTAGGCCTTATTTACCTGCTAGTCATAAATGAGTGCCAAGGATCTATGAAATTCTACCTATGTATCTCAAAATATTATGAAAATTCCTGAAAGGACTGTAATAAGTTAATTCCAAGTAGAGTAAGTAGATGCTTAACTTTTAAAATAAAAGGATGTTACATGTTGAGTATTTGTTCAGTAGCAAATTGTGTTTAATATTAAATTG
>QOCX01007313.1:0-10281 GCA_005959815.1 Sarcophaga bullata
CAACAACAACAACAAATTTTGTTTGTTACTACTATTGCGATGCGGTTGTTTGCCGTGGCAATTGCAAAGAAAAATGCTGGCATTCGCTGACGATTTTGTTTGTTTATTCGTGTACGTATGTGTATGTCTGTGTGTGTAGGTGAAAGATTCTGTGTATTTGTAATGTGTTCTCTTATTCTTTACTTTTTGCGTGAGGAAATCCAATTGTAAAACCCATCAACCAACCAACCAATCGACTAATACAGTGGGGCCTCTATAAACTAAGCTGAAATGGTGAACAATTATTCCGCATAGTAATGAAGAAGCAAATTAATCAACGCACCTCGTCAACTACTCTGAATAGATCTTTATGTAGGGACTCGAGACTATGAGATACATTTTCTTTCAGAAGCAATAGATAGAGCTCACTAAGTACGGCTACTTGAGCGTCTTACAGCGTCTTCTAAATTGAAGTATTGGCCATTCGAGCTGTTGTGATGGTGATTGGAAAGAGCAATGTCTCCGGGAACAATATTAGCATACTTTTGGATAACCTCGTAGCAGCGCCAACAAACATATGTACATGCATACATACATAATTGATCATTACAATCTTTCAGTCAGAATTACAATCTAGCTTCTCACACCTCCTATGTAGTATGTGTTAATTCTATACATGAGTGGCGGAACCTACAACTTAAAGTCGACTCCCAATGACAGATTTTTGAGAAACTTTTCAAGGCAATTTCATTTACTCTCAGAGTTTTTGCCAGAAATCTACTGAGAAGAATATTTTTCATACTTAGTTTCGATGGCTGACCTGGGGTTTTGAGCTGTGGCTTCACGGCTAATCAGCCAGCACGCTACCTGCTAGACTACGACGACTTCAGCGCCAACAAGTAATGAAAGTTTTGAACACGGGCTCTGCATGTTAGTTGGTGTCGATGACTAAAGTCTGGATTTTTCATATCCTGACTTTAGTAGGAGGCCTAAGTAGGAGATGTGTAGTAGGACAAAACCATCATTAACTTCCTCTTTCACTACTCAGGCAGGAAAATGTTCCTAAATGGATGCACTCAGATTAGTTTAGCAGTGTGGTTGTCTATTAGTATTGGAAGTCTACTTAGTATTATTCGAATCTTAAAAGGTTTTGAACCTTACTAAGTTCCTATGAATACTCTGTGGATTTCAAATTTTGTGTGAGAAACTGAATCGTGAATATATGAGAGGCCTTTATAATATTTCTGGGAAACCAACTTCCCTAATATTAAACTTACCTATTTAGATAGACATTACAATCCTTTAGTACGGTTTACAACCTGATTTCTTATGTCACTCATGTTGTGTGTATGTTAGTTGTATCCAACCAACAGCTCAAAGCCGACTCCGACTTCTAAAGAAATTTTTCATGGCAGAAAACTGCGGACTGAAAATAGACAGAAAAATATTTTTTTGTTGTATGATGTATAGGAGTTGGAGTTGGAGTTTGAGTTGAAGTTGGAGTTGGAACCACGGTCTTACGTTTAATAATTCATCCAAATTTTGCTTTTCTTAAAGTTGATTTCATATTCTATCATATGAGTAACACAGTGCAATCATATTTTTGGCCTCAAGAGGACTTGGTAGTTTATTCACATTTCCTTTGTAACCATCATACCAAATCCAACCTCTGGTTGGAGCATAATTTTTGTGGGGTTTCTGATGCTATGATTACAAGGACATGCCACGGAATAAATTCAAAGAATCTTTGTTTTATTTTCTGTTTTTAGTTTCCTAATTATCTTGGCCAGCTTTCACGACTTCTAATGTGTTAGCATTGTTGTAAATAAAGTGTTACCTGTAATTAACATTTACATATAAAACGATATGCATTCGTTCCAGCATTTTTATTTGTTTCCGTTATTTTTCCCCATTTTTGTTTTTACTGCTTCATGTGTCTTGTAAAATTTCCATTTCAATATGCACGAATGTCTGCATTGTTGTAAGTTGCATACATATTTGTGGCTGTGTGGGAGTATATGAGTGTATATGTGTGCGTGTGTGTGTGTATTTAAAGCTGTATTTACATAAAATTTCAAAGCTTATTTAGTTGTGGGTTAAATGCATTACAGCCGGAAACAGTAACATCATGAAATGACCCTTTACTTACCACCACCGTTACATTACGATAAAAAGGTCCGTAAAATGCCATGCACGATGCGTTGTCTCTACTCTACTTTACCATTTTGTGTTGGCTTGGCTAACTGGCTACGGCATTTTGTTGCTTGTTGTTTTGTTGTTATTATTATTAACGTTTCTCTCTCATTTTTCAATTCTTTTTTTTTTCTCGTTTTTGTTTCTGTAATTTTTGATGTTTAAGTAGGTAGTGCTGTTGTTGTTGTTGTTAGGGTTGTGGCATGGCCTCCTCTCATATTACAAAAGTGCAAAAGCACTTACGCACTGCTATGCACATACATATGCAGATACAGATCTGAGGCAGTCAACACTATGGTGCAGCATTTTCTATAGGAAAATATGTTTCCTTTTTCTTTTACTCTCACTCTCTCTCTCTCTTTCTTTCTCTCTCTCTCTCTCTCTCTTTCTCTCTCTGTCCGTTAAATATAGTGTTCTCCCTGCTCTCAGTTTCAATTTTACCGTTTCAGCGCATTTAAGGCTGTGTTCTACGTTCCATACACCTTATGCAGGCTGCCATAAAATTTCATTAACATTGGCTTTGCGTTTCTAAAGAGTGACCACTTCAATGCGTTTCCGCAAAAGCAACAAAAAACAAAAAAGAAAACGAGAACCTCAATGATACGCATAATGTCGTTACTTTTAATTGCCGGCCATCAAACAGTAAAAATACGGCTTCAAAGAAAATAAAAAAATAAATCGTAATAAGACACGCGTAAATTGTATTTGAAAGAAAGTGGGGATGGGAGGGGGGCTATGGATGTATGCAGGCTATGAACAACCACAATTGTCTGATTAAATTTATTATTGTTGTTGTTGCTATCTTTTTTTATAGAAAAATTTAATTAAAATCTGAAGAAATTTTTTTTCTTGAAAAACATTTTTCATTATCACTTGAATTGTGTACCTTGTTTGGTATGCATTCAAAAAGTACTTTCTAGAAACTTAAAGTACCAAATACATCTTATCTCTGTATACAACAACAATATTTTTTTGTTGTAAATCATAATAGTTTTTTAAAACTGATTATAATACAAATAAAAATACAAAAAAGAAGAAGAAAAAATATAAACAAATCGTTGAAATAATTCATGATGATAAGATAAGATTTTTTTAGTCTAGTGACCCCCTTCAACATGTCAGACATTTTGGAACTTAAACGAAAATATTAAATTAACCCATTAGGTGTTGCATGATTATTGCGTGTTTTATTATACCAAACATTTAAAAAAATGCTTTTAGCCAACCAGACATGACTAAGTTTTGAATTCAAGTTGTTTATGCTCTTTAGAAGCAGAGATCATGCTTTAGTTGCTTATTTCTAGAAATGTTCGATGATGTTCGAGAGAAATGTATGTCAAACCCATTATTCAATTGATCTTCTAATACCGCACCATTCGTCTGAAAAACTTAATTCATTCAAGTGGTGCAATTAGTTGGTCATTAGAACCCTTCAGTCAGGATTACAACCTATCTTCTCACACCACTTATGTTGTGTAAATTAATTTTATCCATCAATGGCGGGACCTACAGTTTAAAGTCGACTCCGAATGACATATTTTTAAGAAACTTTTTCTTTAAAATTTCAGTATACTCTGAGAGTTTTTGCCAGCAATCTGGGACTGAGGGGAAGTCGCCGATGAAATATTTTTTTCGTATTTCGTTTTGCTGAAATTGTTTTACATTGCCCTCACGCTTAAAAGGACTACGGCGGCTATAAAAATCGATTACCTTAGCTTTTCTACTGTAATATGGAAGCACATAATGGAGTAGAATGACAACATCATCCCAAATTTTGCTAAATAATGCCTTCTCAAATGCACATAAAAAATTAATATGAAGCAGAAGCATGAACGTACTGATGCAACGGCCTTTAATGTATTGGAGAGATCTTCGATCCACTGCAAGTTGAAGATGATTTCCTTATTCGCCTGAATTATAAACTGTATGAGCTCCTCAACGACTTGGATGATGTCAAGGGCATTAATATCACGGCGCCTGCGTTGACGCGGCTATGTTGTTTGGATGGAAGACGATCTTTCTACGAGATAGGTATTTAAATACGAAGAAAGCCGGCATAGAAGACAACCTTGTTTACGTTGGAAGAACTAAATCGAACAAGCCCTGTCATTGATTGATGTAATCCAACGGCCACATAGTTTTAATGAAAGATAATGTTTCGAAGAGACAATTATTTGATGCAGGGATGTGCAGACTAGTCCTAAAAAACGACATTGTCCAAATGGAAGAAGCCCTGTCATCGATTGGAGTGACTTACTAGCGCAGTTGCGCAAAACACTGAGTCACATAGAAAGATATGTTAAGTCAAGCTGATATACGATAAATGGTTTGTCAATGGCTCTTTAAGAAATGCAATGAGAGCGATTACTGAACTATAATGTAATTTCGATATTCATTTCCATAGTTCTTTATACGCTAAAAACGAAAGTACGTTCGGTTACGTTTGCGTAACCAGGACTTAAGAGTTTAAATTCCTATCTCCACTATATAGTCGCCGTAGTCGTAGAAGTGTTGACATATTACAGGAGAGCTCATGGTTCAAACAATCTCAGGTCAGACATCCTTCAACAAAATGAAAAACGATACAATATTTCTTCGGCAACTACCATTCAGCAGAAACTCTGGCAAAGGCCCTGAAAGTAAATAAAATTGCCATGACAAGTTTCTCAATTATCTGTTGTTCGGAGTCGAATTTCAACTGTAGGTCATACCACTCATGTACAAGAATTAACACACAATATAAGTGATTTGATAAACTAGATTGTAAACCTGACTGAAGGGCTGTAGTGACCAATTATTTGATACAATTTTGTGACTCTGGTTGCCCCATCCCAATATTGTTGCACCATCCCAATAATTATATATATACAGTGAGCGTCAAAATAAACTGTACGTTAAAGAAAAAATATATAAATTAATAAATTACCGTTATTTTTATATTAAAATTGTTTCACTGGCGGTTTTTAAAATTGAAACAAAAAAAAATTACAAAAAATTTCAAAATTTTGTCAAATTTTTTCGGGTACTCTCCTTAAGTGGTAAAAGTTGAGTTTGATGATTGTTAGAATTTTATCCATAGTGTATAGTTTCTTCTGAAGCTCACTGTATGTATGTAAATACTAAATGAGAAAGAGTTTGCGCGTTATTTTTGTTTATAATTGAAGTTTTCAAGTGAAGTATCTATCAAGATTTTTACATGCCAGTTCCATTTCTCTTTATCGTTTAGAGATTTGAACAATTTTCTAATTGGAATAATCAGGGATCTCTTATATTGAACATATAATGGGTCTCTAATTACAATATACTGCAGGGTAAAATTATGTAGCCAGTTTATCTTATAATCAAATGCTAATGCTTAACAATACAAATTGAAATTATGTGATGATAAGATATTAAATTCAAGAACAGTGTTATCTTAAACGCGGGTAAGGGTAAGGGTGTATATTTCTTCACAAATTTTTTTTTTATTCTTTCCTTATGAATAATAACAAGATAATGACCAACGCCTAGTGACTGTATAGTAGAAGCCAGCAATGTTTAATGATCTCTTATCAATACTAGAAGCGGTAAGATTAATAAAATTGCTAAACAATAATGGGTTAACGATTGTTCTTTTATTTTCAAAAACAATAACCGAAAAAACAAAACCAAAATATTTGTTTATGCGTTTCGGTCAAACAATTGCTGATAAAACAGAATGCTGACTGAAGCATAAACAACTTCTTGTTAAAAAATTAATAAATTGCAGGCAAATATGAAGAGAATTATCAACGATTATAATCAGAGACGTAGAGAAATTATTTATTTAATCATTCTTAATTATATTGCACCGAAAATCAATTTGTTTATAATTAAACTAAGAGAGATCAAACGTAAAGCGTTCGCTTCGTTAAATTGTATACGTTTTGCTGATAAGACCTTAAGAAGCAGCGAGAATGAATGAAGGGCGGCAGAAGAGTAGTAAATGCGAAAACCAACTAACTTGTCTTCTGATAATCTTGTTTTGCGATTTAAATACGTTGAAATGCAAATAAAGTCAGCACAAATTGCATGCAGTTCTCAAAGGCCATTCAAACGGGAAAGTTGAAAATACACGCAATAAAACCCCCAAAGCAAAAACTGGAAGGATAATGTTGAATATTTTCTTATATTTTCTAATATTAATCCTTAGCCTTGTGTTAAGTCTTTATGTGTACTTAACATGGCATTTCAAACATTGGAAGAAACGTGGCATACCAGGACCCAAACCCAAGCCCTTGTTTGGTACATTTCCCGGTTATGTGAATGCCAAAAGAAATTTTATTTACGATCTGGAAGAGGTTTACAATGAATTTAAAAATAAAACGAAATTCGTGGGTGTATTTGTAACCCGTAATCCACAAATAATGATTTTGGATCCGGAAATCAGTAAAGAAATTTTGATAACAAATTTCAAATGTTTCCAGGACAATGAAGCCTCACAATGGGTAGGTTATTGCAAGTCTTAAAAGACATTTTAAAGGAAAGTTTTTTTGGAAAAAAAAAAAATTTCTTTTTTGGAATTTTCAGATGAATCGTAAAAAGGAACCCATATCGGGTAGCAATCCATTTGCTTTACCAGCTAACGATTGGAAAATCAAAAGATCGGAAATTGTGCCAGCCATGACAGTGTCACGTATTAAAGGCATGTTTGCCATTGTGGATGCCATTTGCAAGAAACTTATACGCTACTTAAAACATGAAGTAAAAAATGCTAACTGCAGCACCATAGATGCCAAAGATGTACGGTGTACTCTATCCGATTTATAATAATTTTTAAAATTTAATTCGTTTCACTCCTCCTTTAAGGTGGCCTTGCATTTTACCGGCGAAGTAGTAGCCGATGTTGGTTGGGGCATAGAAGCTGGCAATTTCACATTAAACAATACAAATGCCTGCCGCAAGGATACACCATTCTTATGCATGTCTAAGCAAATGATTGCCCAAACGTTTAATGCTTTCAAATACTTTTTTATTGCCGGCATATTTCCCATTGTGCGTTACCTATGGTATGTACGGTTTTTCCCCGAAATCACGGATCGTTTCTTTTTACAATTGACCAGTTCGGCATTGCATATGCGTAAGTCGGGCATAAGTGCACAAAGACAAGATTTTCTACAACACATGATGGAGTTGCAACAGAAAAAAGGTCTCAACGAAACAGAGATTGTCGCTCATCAATTGACTTTGCTATTCGATGGCTTTGAAACATCGGCAACATTAATCAGTCATTGTTTGTTGTTGGTAAGTTTGAAAAAAAAGGCTCTTATTTTCTCTTCACATACAATACAAATTGTCTCTCTAACATATACTTTCCCTCTGTTATCCTCTAGTTGGCACGTCATCCTGATAAACAAGAAAAATTACGTTTGGAATTGCAACAACATTTGAATGCAAATGCTGATTCAATTGATTTTGAAGAGTTAATAAAACTACCCTATTTGGATCAATGTCTAGCTGGTAAGCAACTCTTACTTTTAAATCAGCTACGTATGTAATCTGTATGCATGTACCTCCTATCATACCCTTAGAAACTCTACGTATATTTACGCCATTACCGTTTATGGCCAAAGTTTGTACACAATCTTGTGAGTTTGTTAATCATGATGGTGTGGCACTTAAAGTCCAACCAGGTGATGTTTGTCTCATACCATTGCATTCAATCCACCACGATAAGGAATACTATCCACAGCCAGAAGAGTTTATACCCGAACGCCTTTGAATGAGGATAATGGTGGCTTAAAAAAATATAAAGATATGGGCGTCTATTTGCCATTTGGTGATGGTCCACGAATCTGCATAGGTGAGTAATACTCATGCTGTAACATCATGTTGTAACATCAAATGAAACTTTTGCTTTTTGTTGCTTGCAGGCATGAAATTTGGTTTGGCCCAAGCAAAGGCCGCTGTTGCGGAGATAATTAAAAATTTCTCTTTAACCGTGAATGAAAGGACACGTAAGGATAATTATCAGGCTGCAGATGGTTTTATAATCGGTTTAGATGGCGGCATATATCTTGATATCAAACAATTGTAAATTATAAGATAAGATTCGGACTCCAGCTACACAGATACCAGTTATAATGGTATCTACTAATATCACTAAGTATTGTATTAAAATTAATTAAGTTTTCTACTTTTCGTTGTATTCTTTCTTAATATATTGTTTATAATTTTAAAGTTAAGAGTTAATAAACAAAAGTCTTGTTTAAAACCAAAAACCATAAAATTCCAACCAAAGTTTTCAATCGAAACATAAATTCTCTTATGAAACTTAAGAAAATATTTTCAAATTTCTCTTTTTTTTTTCTTTTCTTTCTGCTATATTAGGTGTAAGTAAAAAGAAATCCATTATTTTACCAACCTCAAATTAAAGATTTCTCTTTCGAACATTCTTCGAGATAACCTGTAATTGCAGTACTGCTCTCGTATGAGACTCCATTTTGACAATTCACTACGTCACTCGCAGCCCAAAAACCTCTGTGCAATTCAAATCCATTTCATCTAATTCAGGTGCCTATAGCAATCATTTGAATCCATACATGACTCCTGCAAGATGTCCACACGGGAAAGATACTATACGTTGCTCATTACAACCCTTCTGTCAAGACTAAGAAGGTCCACTTAAGTTGTGTACCACTTAGGTTGTGTACCACTTAGGTTGTGTATGTCAATTATACACATTAGTGGCGAGACCTGCAGTTTACAGTCGACTACGAACAATAGATTTCTTGAGAAGCTTTTTCATGACAATTATTTATTTACCCTCAGAATTTTTGCCAGAAATCTACTGAGCGGAAGTCGCCGATGAAATATTTTTTTCATATTTCGTTTTGTGGAGATTATCACCCTTCCCTGCCTTCTCTCCTTTGTCCATCCCTCTCCTGTTCATCTCTTCTTAAAGACGATTGTGTACAATGGGCCAAATTGACATCTGGGTACTGTACTTAGTACACGACCTTAACCTAACCTAACCTTTGGTGGAGATGGTGTTTGAACCGTGGCATCACGCCAACAGACAAACTACTAGACTATGGCGACTTCACAGATGCTACAGCAGCATATTTTAAGCAAGAGATAAATTATATCTGCTTCACATTATCTCAACTGCGACTGTGATCAGTAAACTCCAATTTAATTCAGAAGGTATGTGAAGTGCATCCACCAGCCTAAATATGTTTGCTCTAATGTAAGCTGCGAACGAAGTAGAGTGCCTGATATAACATTCTTTAGGCTCCACTAGCCTTCGCCTCTGTACTGCAGGTGACACAATCTAGACCGGATAATGCCCACATGTTTCAAACACATAGCGATTCAACTCGTCCGTTTGTTCACTTTCCTGTGATCCCACTAAATAAATTTTCGGAGGAAAGATTGCAGTCATTTTAAAAAGGAAAACGACAACACGGTTCTATGGTAAAAGGATCAAGATTTTACTACAAATTCCAAATTCACAATTTAAAACTTCTTATTTTTGTTCCCAATACCACTGTATTAGGAGCTAAACTTCACATGCCGAGAACAATTCTCTATGTTCGAATCCCATCAAAAACCCTGGAAGTTTTGATTAAACAAAAAAAAAAAAATAGAAAGTGGGAATTATTACGGAGCAATTCTCTATGAAAAAAATTACACAAAAAAATATGAATTTCTATGCTTCAATAATTTTTTTGTCAACTTCCAGAAACTCTTTGTTCGTTTGTTATGTAGTTCTCTTCATGTTGTTTGTTATTGTAATTTGATATTTCTTGGTACAAATTCTTGTAATTTTTTTTCTATTTTATAATCGTTTGTTTTGCTTGTTCTTTTTCTAGAATAAGCATTAAAGCCTTAAGCGCCCCGTATTAAGGCGACAATATTTCTAAATATACGGTATACTGTTATCTTTTTTAATCGTATAGACCAAGCTATTTAAGCATTTTTGTTCGAAGTTTTTATGATTTATTCCAGTGAGTCTATATATTGAGTGCTAAGCCTTCTTTCAATTGAAAACTATAAAGCAGCACCACTAAGCCTTTTTTGAAAACTTTAGTATTGGCAAATGGATCATACATCATGCATACATCATTTGTAATTACAACCCTACAATCA
>QOCX01007314.1:0-10281 GCA_005959815.1 Sarcophaga bullata
CATAAAAATTACAGTGAAGAGTTTCCCGAAAGGTTGCCCTTGTAATCTAGTGGGTAGATTGCCAGACTACTAGCATAAGGGTCATGGGTTCGATTCAAATATCTCGAACATAACGAAATAAGAAAAAATATTTCTTTGGCTATCTTCTCTCACTGGTCTTCTGGCAAAGGCCCTGAGAGTACAACGAAGAATTACAACGAAGAGTTTCGCGAAAGAGTGCCCTTGTAGTCTATTGGGAAGTGTGCTAGACTTGACGTGGGTTTGATTCAAACATCTCGAACATAACGAAATAAGAAAAAAATATTTCTACGGCGATTTCTTCTCATCAGTCTTCTGGCAAAGGCCCTGAGAGTACATAAAAATTTCTATGAAGACCTTGTAGTCTAGTGAATAGTGTGCAAGACTATTAGCGTGGGGATCGTTGGTTCGATTCCCGCCAGAGGCTCTTGTCTGTTACACTACAAGTAGATATGATTTGTAATTAATAAACGATTAAAAAAAAGTCTCTCAAAATTTTGTCTTTCGGAGTTAACTTTAAACTGTAGGTCTCGCCTATCATATATAAAATTAAGACACACAACATAAGTGGTGTGAACGGCTGGGCCGTAATCCTAAAGAAAAAGGTTATAATGACAAATTAAGTAAAAAAGATAAGCTAAGTGGAATAGGCAGCAGTTTCAAAAACCCTTTCAGCAAGAAACACGAAAAAATTTGTTTAAAGTTTCTCACCTGCACCCATACCCATTAAACTTCATTGAAATGTAAAACAAAACTTTTCTTAAAGCCCTCCTCCGTTATAACTTAATTTTGTAACAAATTTTTGTTTTGCCTGCTGCATGTCATTTACGTGCATCACCATCGTCATGTAGTTGTAGTCGTCATCGTCAACAACGTTAACGTCGTCAACATACAAGGACAATAATTGTTGGATAGAAAAAATATACACACCACACACACACGCGACTTTTAAAGAAAAGCCAGCAATACAAGAACAACAACACAACAATAATAAAAAAAAGAAAGGCACAACACAACATAAAATATCCGCCGCCAAAATAAATCTCAAAAAAAAAAGGAGAAAAAAAATTCACAACAACCTACACTTAAGCACACAACATTACAGCACACAAATACATTTAAATCATGTGATAACAAAGAAATTTTCAAAATATATGTGACACACACAGGCTTTTGGTCTTGTTATCTTATTGTTTTTGTTCTTGTTCTTGTTAATGTATGCTGATGCTGCTGCTTTTGATGCTGATGCTTATGCCGCTGCTAGTGGTACCACTGGTACTGATACTGACGATGACGGTGATGGTGATGGTGATGGTGATGCTGTTGTTATTATTGTAATCGCGTTTTAAAATATATGTGAACATTTGCCTGTCTTTCTGTCACATGGTTGGGCCTTCAGTCTTTCAAATTTATCATTATGTTGTTGTTGTTTTTTTTTTTTTGGTTTAACCATAGCCAGAGATTTAAAGAATGGCAGATAAGAGAGGAGAATGGAAAGCAATATGCTTTACATGTAATATATTTGAATAAAGGCACAACAACAACAACAACAACAACAAATGCAAATAATGGCAGCAACAACAACAACAACAAAAAAAATGTCACAAAAGCTACAAGGACATAAATATACTCGTTTATGCATATTTGTCTGTACAATAGTTATCAGCATCGGCAACAACAGTGTAGCAGCAATAGAACTAAGCAACTATTAATGATTCTAACATAATCTAGTAACTAAAAGACAAGCTAAGGCTTAGGGACATTGGTCGGTATCACTTCTATTCACCTAAACCCAAAAATTGGGGATGGAATGCATGCTACGGCATTGGCTAGATAAGGTAAGAAGCTGTGCTTCATGATTCTTTCATTCCTTAGTCACTAAAGAACAAGCTAAGCCTGGTAGTGAATAGTTCATTTCGGGTATTGCTTATATGGTCGGTGCAACTGCTATTCACTTCAACCAAAAACGAAAATAGAATGCATGCTACGGCGTTTGTTAGATAAGATAAGAAGCTGTTCCTCATGATTCTGTCATTCCCTTGTCATTAAAAACCGAGTTAAGGCTGCTACTGAATTGTTGATAATATGGTTGGTGTCTCTGCTGCTCAAGTAGGTCTAAAATCTAGATAGAATAGACGCTACGGCGCAGGCTAGATAAGGTAAGAAGCTGTTCTTCATGATTCTGTCATTAAAAGCCGAGCTAAGGCTGCTATTGAATTGTTGATAATATGGTTGGTGTCTCTGCTACTCAAATAGGCCTAAAATGTAGATAGAATGCATGCTACGGTATTGGCTAGATGAGGTAAGAAGCTGTGCTTCATGATTGCCTAGTCACTGAATGAAAAGCTAGGGCTGGTACGGAATTTTTCATAGCAGACATTAGACAACTCGCCTAAGTCTAAAACTGAGATAAGTTGTAAGCTAGATGAGCTAAGATCCTGTTCTTCAACGTCGCTGAACAGGTAATCGGTCTAATTATGGTCACCAGAGATTTATCATTTTTTTTACAGCCTAGCTTTCGTGCGATTACTGATTACTGCCTAATTTATGCTCATGCGAGAAGACTACAGGTTCCATATGATAATACTCGTGAGGAAGGCTATTTGGAATGAATGTGAAGCGGGAAACTATCATACCTTTATTATTGTCCAGTGATAACTGTAAACAAGGAAAATATTCTTCAGACTTACTCTCTAAGCATCTTAGTTCGCTTGACGTTTAAGAATATTGGAAGGTTTAAAACAAAACGGTTTCAGGGAGCATGACTAGATTATCGCTTAGTCAGTTAAAGTGTCTCCGATAATATGTCTTTGTACGACTACATTTTATTCTGAGGAAAGAAATTTTTCCTTTCATCTGCTTACTTACTTACTTAATGGGCCATTAGCAATCCGTTGAACGCAAGTTCTGCCTGCCTTAACAGATTCTTCCAGGTGCCTTTGCTTATTACCTATGCCAGTTGGTCATATCAATCGATGACAGGGTTTTCTCGATTCCAAGACCAATTCGCCGACTTCCGCAAATTCCCGCATCAAATACCCGTATCGCCGGAGCATCTTCCTACATACGAAAGACATGGCCGAGCCAGCGCAGCCGCTGGATGTTAATACATTGCACAACGCCCATGTCGTTACGGAGCTCATACAGCTCTTTGCTGGATATGACGTGGAAATCATCGCCAACTCTTACTGCGCCGAAGATTTTTCGTTTTACTTTTCGCTCGAATAATCCTAAGGCTGCTGCATAAGAGCTTAATAGTATCCATGCCCCTGCGTTATAAAGCAGCACGGGCAGAATGAGCGCCTTGTAGAGTATTAGTTTTGTCGTATGAGACTGGTATCTGCTACTCAATTGCCTATTGAGACCATAGTAGTGCCTGTTGGAAAGAGTAATCCTGAACTTGATCTCCTGTTCGTCAATATTTCTACAATTCTATGTGAGTCGAGAGAATTCCTCAAAAGTCCTACCCAACCTTACTTAACAAAGATTTTAATTTCAAATACCTATGCAACCAATCTATGAAGGACATAACATTTCTAATTAACTAACATCTACTGTGTATAAAACAACAACTATACAAACAACACGAACGCGAACACGAACACGAACACTAACAACAACAACTATAAATATAAACCACAACTACTACTACTTCAAGTACAATAAAAGTGCTGTTTCTGTTTCTGTTTCTGTTTTTGATTCTGATTCTATTTCTGTTGCTGATTTTTTGAAGCTGTAAATGTATCAACTACACACACACACACACACACACACCAACACATGCACATTTACCAAACAGACTCTTTTAAACACTTGTAAAGCCACAAGTGCAGTTGTATTTGTTAGTTGGACCACTAGAGAGTATTTTGCAATGTTTTTCACTAAACATGGATGTATGTGTGTGCATGTATGTTCTTCTCTCTCTTACGTATGGAAGAGAAAATGTATGCATGCATGTACGTCTGTATGTATACCTTCCCTACTCATATGGTAACATGTGTATAGAAATAGACATACTTGTTGTTATTATTACTGCTACTCTTGTGATGTTCTTGTGCTTGTTCTTGTTGATGATGTTGATGCTGTTGTTGCATGCATATAACCGAACATTATGATTTTGGTTTTCATGTTGCTGTTGCTGTTGCTGTTGTTGTGGTTGTATTTTTTTCATTTTATTTTTCAAGTTTTTGTTTGTTTTTGTTTTTTTATATTCACGTAATGATTCCATTTCAATGAATTACTGCAGCAAAATGACAACAAAATAGGGAGGAAAATACGTAACGTAAAGCCTTTATAAAAAAATTCTGTTATTTTTGTTGTTGCTATTTTATTAAATCAAATGGAAAAAAAAATAGATGACGAGAGAGAGGAGAAGATAACCAACGTTCCATTAGAAAATAATCCACGTGTATGAAATGATTATGGTTGGCGGATCATTAATGGATAAAGGATAGGAAGGAAAAAGGGTTAGAAAGAGAGAGAGAAAGAGAGCGAGAGAGAGGGAGAGAGAGAGCGAGAGAGAGAGGGAGAGAGAGAAAGTTTAATTTTATTAAAAACTCTTTGCCAAAGCATGAATAAGATTTAAAAAAAATTCATTCATTTGTCTTCCTACGGGTATTTGGCATGGAAAATATTAAAAATTTAATTCCTTTAAGCAAATAACAAAAAAAAAAAGTAAAATTTTTTTCTTTAATAAACTTCCGTCATATCTTTTATTGTGTTCATGGTATTATTCAACAGAAAGCTTTAAATTTTGGGGATTTCTTTTTCATGAAAAGTATCTCAAAACTCTGTTGTTTGGAGTCAACGAAAGATTACACAATTTATAGTTGTATACACAGTATGTGAGAAGTTAGGTTGTAACCCTAGCTGAAGGATTGCATTGACGTAATTAGTTAGTTAGGCTTGTAGTTAATTAGTTAGTAAGCTGCTTTAACTCCCAAATTTTTATAATAATTTTTCCCCAATAAGTCCGCCAGCTCTGCAAATAAATAAAAAGTTTCCATCAATCGCCATCTTAAAACTTATTATCTCTTGGCCCTCAAATAGACGAAACAGATAACATTCCTCATTTTAATTTCCCTATTCTAAAGGATTCCACACTATCTCTATCCTTTCGACATTATTGGCCTTCTTTCTGATGGTGGTACATATGCCGTGACTATTTTTCAGTTGCAACGGTATGTGATCCCAGTAAGTTATGTTTCAGACATCAGTGTTGCTGATAGTGTTAAGCCGGAATATCTACTATTACTACCATGTGTTCGATAACAATCATGCCTAATTGCCATGTAACAAATTAGATGTTCCACATGCATGCATACACATATACAGTGAGCGTCAAAAGAAACTCAACATTAACATTAAAATATTTATTAATAAATTACCGTTATTATTATTTTAAAAATTTGTTAGATTAACAGTTTTTAAAATTGCAAAAAAAAATCCCAAAAAAATTTCGAAAGAATGTCAAAATTTTTTCGGGCACTCTCTTTAAGTGGTAAAAATTGTATTTGTGGATTGTTAGAATTTTATCCATGGTGTACGGTTTCTTTTGATGCTAACTGTAGGTACATCAACAAACACAATGTGTCAGTTGCGGCATAGCCGTAAGCATCATATCCATAAAATAATCTTTAAGAATTAAACTGGCAGGCATTTATTTTCCGTCCCTTAAGTGAATATTTTATTATCTTTTACAAATTTTCGGTAATGAAATTATCTTTACCAGGTTTGATGTTCTGTTCGGACAACGTTTTCATCGAACAATCATCTTTTGCGATGTGATCCACTTCTGGGCTGGGTGAAAATGTTTCAAGTCATCTCTGAAGGTGGCGGAGCTATGGAGGTGATTTCGTTAGTGGCTTTGAAGACGGTCATAGAAGCGACTTCGCTGGTGGTTACGGTGTAATCTCTTAATGTTCCTCTGGTGGCAATCACAGTGGTGGTGATTGGGCTGCTCCTGCCCCCCAATTTTTGATTTTTGGCAGGCAGTGTATTTAGTCCAAATTTCCTTCAGAACGATTAAAGCAGACCACCGCTATTAATAGGCCGAAGTTTACCGACCTCTTTTGGTCTGAATTATATGCTCTGGACACCAATTAAATGAGCTTTCAATAGAAAAGCGCTACGTGACACAGAACTCATGCTATATTGAATATATTGCACAGCGATTTGAAGGCATGAGATTTGAAGGCATCCTCACTTGGATGTCATGTGAATTGGCCTTCAAGATCGTGCGATTTGAACTCATTAGACTTTTTCTTGTGGGATGTTCTTAATTCACAGGCAACATACCCAAAAGTCCCAAACAATGCATGAACCATGGAGTTCTAATAGGTTGAATGTTGGCTTATTGGACGTGAGGCCTAGTGTTCAACCCCCAGGTCAGATATCCGGCAAAAATCATTGCGAGTAAATAAAATTGCCATGAATAGTTTCCAGAAATCTATCGTATAGGAACTAACTTTGAACTGTAGATCCCGCTGTTTATGGATAAAATTAACACACACAACAAAGGCGGCATAAGAAACTTGATCGTAATCGGACTGAAAACTTGTAATGACCAATAATGTGTGTATGTATGTATGAATGTAGTCTTGGAAATATGAAGCATGATTGGGAATACTCGTTTACCGGAGAAGCCGTGAGAGAAGTGCAGGTTGGTGTGGTAGCTTTAATACCAAAAACTTACTTGAGCATGCATAGCGGTCCGCAATCCCTGTACTGACCAGTTCCACCAAACCAGGGAAGAAGAAGAAGTTGGTCAGCGTAAGGGCTGTGGCAGACAATAACGTCTTTGAAACGAAGAAAAAAATTCAATGATATTTCACAGATCCTTTCTCTTTTTTAATGAAAATTAAGAATAGAAAGCGCTTAAAAACAATTTTTTTTTATAAATTTTTAATTCCACCAATATGTTGTTGTTTTTTTTACAAAAAGAAAAAATATAAACGCGAACAATGAAAACATTCTTTTTATCAGAAACATTTCACAAATAAACCGGCTTCATAATAAATACCTGGGCATAAAAAAAAATCGATCACGTTTGCCCCAAAATACATTCTGCATGTCAAAAAAAAAAAAAGAACGGAAAAAAAGCAGATTCGTTAAAAAAGAAAGTAATTTTTTAAAATTGTCATACAAAAATACAAAAAAAAAAGAAAAAGAATTGGTTTTCATGTGAAAATTGTAAAATATTTTGTATTTAACGTTGCAATTGCAATTTATTTAGTGTGTCTCTGCTTTCATTTTAAACATTTTACTTGTACCTGTCAATAAAAACAAATTGACAAGTGCGCTCCACGCTAAACGAGTGCAGATAAAAATAGAAAACGACAGAAAAAAAAAACGAAAGAAAAAAAATGATTTGAAAATAAAAATTGCCATGTTAAACGCCCACCTTTTAAAAAATAACGAGAGGACGACGTGTCCATGCTGGAAAGCAATTATTTCATGCAGATAAAGCCAGAGCAATAGGATGGAAGAAAGAGAAAAAAAATACGGGAAAAAACATAAATTCATCCAATAATTGATGGCTGTCAAAATCCTGAAAACGTGATCAATGTAAACTAAACATTTTTAGTGTGGGCGAGATAAACATTAGGGGGATGCTAGCAAAGTGAAGATGAAATTGGAAGGATTTTATAAAAATAAACTCGTTTTTAATTGTGAAATTAGGCACCTGGGGTAAATCATGCTCATCAAACAATACTAAAAAAATAAATAAATAAAGTCAACTTAGAGAAAAAAGCTTCTGTTACATAGGCGGTATAGCTGTTGGCTCAGAAATACACGCAAAAAGTAGGTTTAACAGAAGGAGAGCTGCATCGGGACGACAGGTTCGGTTAGGTTAGGTAAGATGGCAGACCCCTCTTGAAGAAAAAGGTCCCATTTAAGCCAGCATTTAGGCCCCTTGTACTACGTACAATCTTCGTAGTCGTTAGTATGGTAGTGGCTTCAAACCCCAGATCCAAACATCTCTAACGAAACGAAATGCGAAAAAATATTTCTTCGCCGATATCCTCTCATCAGATTTCTGGCAAAAACTCTGACAGTGAATAAAAATTGCCATGAAAAGTTTCTCAACAAAATCTGTCATTCGAAGGCGACTTTAAACTCTTGGTCCCACAGCACTCTTGTATAAAATGGAAAGTGAAGTGAGAAGCTATGTTGTAATCCTATCTAAAGGCTTATAATGACCAACTATGCATGCAATATTGAATATAACCTAAGAAATCCACCAGAAATATTGCTAGAGTTGCTCTGAATTGCTACCTTATTAAGACACGTTTGCCAAGCTGACCTTTCATGGAAATGACAGAGTGACTGGACACAGGTGGGTTAACATTAACAAATTAATGGCCGAATACCTGCATATAAAAACCCTAATACTTATATTCACGTTTTTAAAGTAATGACAAATACTGAGATTGCCTTTGGCAATATTTTCTAAAATAATATTCAAGCTCCCCTAAGTGGAGCTGCAAAAAAAAAATTAAAGAAAAAATGATTTTAAATTGTTTGGCAATTTAAAACTCCTGCTTGGAATATTAAAGAAAAACAAAAGTTTTCTCCTCAAACCATTAACAACAATTCCTTTCAACTTAAATCTTAAAAACTTAAAAAAAAAAAGAAAAACATTTTCTAAGGAAAAACATTTTCAAAATGCGTGTAATTGGTTCCTTACAATGTGTGTATAAAGGATGTATACATGGAAGTATAAGCACAATACAGGTGTGTGTGAGCGAGAGAGAGAGAGAGAGAGAGAGAGAGAGCGAAGAGGAGAGAGGGAGAGAGAGAAAGAAATTGCCGTCAAAAAGGAAATAGTTTTCCTCGAAATACATTAACAAACACTTACACGATTAGATTTAAACCACACTTCCATGGCGTTTGGAAGTAAGTCGAGGGGTAATTGCTGTACACAGGCATACGTGGCAGTATGACATAAAATTTGTATTCAGAACAGAGATCGGCTATGAATCGTTTTTTGCACTAGTCATAGGCACTCTCATGAAATTTTGAATATAAGTGAGTCAACAATATTGAAATTTAACTCGTCTGAGTCATTCGTACGCACTGAAACGTTGATTTATAAGAGCAGGTCGCAATGAATAGGCGTACAACGTTGACATCAAACTCATACAATTCGAAATATGTTTGATTTATAAGCCTACTCATTTTAGATTCATTACTTTAGAAAAATACTTACAAATAAAAGATTGGAGTGACTCGAGTGACTCGAATCATTCATCAAAATTTACGGCGTAGTTATTGTTGCCTTTACAACAACAAAAAAGACACCTAAGCAAACCACACAGAGCAGCAAGCAGACCAAACACGCAACCTTCTAGTGTTCGTACTCGATTCATACTTATGTTGTGATTCTTGTTGTTATGTTCGAGTCATGGAGAGTCCGAAATCAACAACATCATACGTGTTGTTAAGTATGAATATGTTGAGTACTTCAAACTTTGAATATGAGTAGAGAGATGTTCCATGAATTAAAATAAGTATGAAGGCGTAAAAGTATCAGAAATAAAGAGTATGATTCGATTTTACTCATCTTTCTGAATACTCATTGCTGATCTCTGATTCGAAATAAAATTTTTTATTCATCTGACTTATGAACAATTTCTTCAATGGAAGAGAAAAGGTTTAAAAGATTTAAAGATGGATGTACAAACGAATTTTGAAGATAACATGACCAAGATACTAAGAAGAATGAAGTTCGATTGGATATAAAAACACGAAATGTTTCGTGCTTAGGAACATCTAAGGAGAAGAAACTCATAAAAACTACCCCAAGCAATTCCTAAAGACATAAGGTATAAGGACAATGTGGAGTAGTTAGAAGGAACGCCGCCAAGAAAGATCATCCAATAGCAGCCAGAAATAAAGATCTGATAGTGCCTGAAAACTATCCAACATTTTTATGAAAATTCAAAAATGAAGCTAAGTTTTATCCAGTTTTACTTTAAACGATCCAATTAAGAAAATATTTGAATATTTAATCGTACATTTCAAACTATGAAATTGTTGTTGATAATTTGACGAATGTTTCTCTCCAAAGATTTCAACGTTTGGGCATTATTTGCGTATATGCGCAAAAAGGGTTAAAATCCCACGATGTCCACGATGCCCAGTTCATGTCTCTAAAACGTGTAGCTATATAGCTGATAATTTCTCATGCCTAAAATATAATTGGTCATACTGTAAGGCTTGCGGCACCATTTTGTAGAAATCATATGAAGAACAGTGCAT
>QOCX01007318.1:0-10277 GCA_005959815.1 Sarcophaga bullata
AAGCTATAAGAGCTTAGCTGAGAACTTTACTATGCATTCACTATATAGCATGGATTTTGAACCCCTCTTACTGAAATGTTACACTTACAATATATAGGTATTTTGTTTTATTCACGAGTTTGTAAACAGATTTGGTGTGTTGGTATAATTTTATACAACACTGTATTTTTTTCTTTTATTTAAAAATTATGGGTAAAAAATTGGGTAAATCTTCCCTGTTGCTAAATTAATTTCCAACAATTTTTTAAAAATTAAGAAAAAAATTTTAATTTTTAAAAAATTTTTTTTTAATTTTTTTTTAAATTTTTTTTAATTTTTTTTAAATTTTTTTAAATAATTTTTTAATTTAAAAAAATTTTTTTTTTAATTTTTTTTTAATTTTTTTTATTTTTTTTTAATTTTTTTTAATTAACGTTAAAAAACCTTACGCATTTAGACAAGAATTAAAATACCACAAGAATTCTATGGAAAATCATAAAATTTTACTAGTAATAGTGGTACAGTGCAAGCAAAAAAATAATTTTTTTTCGACAAATTTTAGAAAAAAAAAAAAAAATTTAAAAACAAGAAAACATACAGGTTCTGTGTGTCGTTTACAATGAATTGCCATGAACCAATTTGATAATGTAGTGGAAAAACTAAAACTGAACTCGACTCGGCAACAGAACAGAACGGCAACGTTACTGCAACAGCAACAACAGAAACTACAGTTACAGCGTATGAATGGCAAAAATTGAAAGTTAATAAATATTTCTGTTTGAATAGTTTATTTTTGTCGAATTATTTTTCGTTTTCATTTTTTTTTGTTTCGTTTTTTTTTCAAGCGATTTGGAAGGTTTTTCTTTAAACTAGGCAAAGAATTATTTGGTTTGTCTGTCTGTCTGTCTGTCTAACATACAAGTTATATGATCAGACTTTCATACATAAATTGTAAAATAAAAAAATAAAGTAATTAACTGTAATAGAAAGAAAAGGCCAAAAAAACGGAAAACTATGTACATGTGTGCAAATCATGAAAAAAAAGAAGGAAAGAAAAAAACTTATTGAATTTCATTTAAGTTTTTTACAATTTCAGCCAATTTAATTTGCCATAATCCATGATTTATGTGGGCTTTTTTTTTTTGTTTTTTTTTTCTGCGTGTTTCCTTTTGCCATATTTTCGCAATTATTTTCGAATATATTTTATGAAAGATTGCAAAACTTCAAACGTATCAAGATAACGCAAAACGGCTAGAGTAGTTTGTTTGTTTCTTTGTTAGAAAAAAAAGACAGGAAGGAAACATAAATATTGTTTAATAATCACGTTGTATCACGTTATCAGCCCACGTACATACGTAGTATTCTATAGTTTTGTAATTCGTTGCCACCCACCCAACATATTCCATTCCATCACTCATTTAATGATGATGATCCATCTATTCATCCATCCATCCATTGATTTTAATATCGAAGTCATTTAAATACACACCATAACAGTAAAGAACAACAACAACAATAATAATAATAATTCCAACAATAATTAAAAGGAATTTAACCAGCATGGCTGACAACAATAGCATAACACTGCGTGTGTGTGTGTGTGTGTGTGTGAGTAAATGGCGACGCCACACTATATTCTCCTCAATTAATATCCTGCCGTGTAAATGGCGTCGTTATCATTATTTGCCACAATCTTCTGTAATTCTTTTGTAAATATTTCATATACTTAAACCGTTATACACACATGCACTCACACATACGCATGGTATAAAACTGTTTATTTATGTAACTTTGAAAATAACTTTTCATTTGTGTTGTAACATTTTAAGAACCATTTTAGCCAAGACACTTAGTGAAGACACTTTAAGATAATGAAGATAATAGGATAATGAAGATAAGATAATGAAGATAACCGAATCAGCCCTTTTTGTTTTCCTACTCCAAGTTATACTATGTGGCATTCCTACTTAATGGATTCCTTTACGTGATGTCAACCCTGTATCCTTTCTATCCTTTTCCTAGCCTCTATTATATTCATAGCAAATCTAGCAATGTGGTTATTGTCTTGTTTCACTCTAAAGGTGCTCAAACGGTATCATATTGTTTTAGTCTTATCACGTTTAAACTTTTCTAATATCGTAGCCATCTAGGCTAACCTATTAAGGACAGCAACCTATCTACACCATTGTGTCCTAATGACAATGAAGAATAGTAAACTTTCAAGTAGGTTCTCCAAGGAATACCTCCTGATTTTATGGTTTGCCCAAACTCTAAATGTGTTAAGTCCAGAGCAGTCAAGGTTGCTTAGTCAAATGTCTCTTGCCGAGACCACTTTAGCCAAGACAGCCTTAGCATGAGGATAGTTTTTGTTTCCAGAGAAGACAACACATAACAAACCGATTTTGGCTTCATTGTAAAAATGGACTTCAAGAAAGAGTAATTTCAGGTGCTGGCAACTTCAATTGACTACAAAGGCTACGTTAATTTATTGTATTTGTGGACTAGGTTAAGGACCGTGCCTCAGCGTCTAATTCTCTTACTTCATATACCGCTTGAAATTTGCGAAAATGAGGAGTGTTTTCAAGACAGACTTAGAAGGCCGTAGCCTATCAATGCAAGGGGTCTGAAGATCAACCTGAATAGTGGGCTTTTGTACTGTAGAAAGTCCTTAAATGGTACCATATTTCGTATTTTTCGTGGAAAAAATTATTAACATTTTTTCGGTACTTTTCCTTAAAAAAAATAAATAGTTTACGACAAATGGTACCTTTTTTCTTGCCATGTTGTCTAATGAATTTAAATGCTTTATAAACTACAATAAAATGGCACTTAAAAAGTACCATATTTTCTATATATTTAATGGTAAAAAGTTTTGTACTTTAATTTAACTTGCTACCTAATAAAGTACTTTTTCGGTCATGGTACTTTATATGCTTCAAACAGCATAAACTTCTACTAAAGGCTCTTAAATAATACAATATTTCGTATATATTATGGTAAAAAACTTTGTTGTTTTCGTACCTTTTCTTAACTAAAGTTATTTTGCATGCTTTAACAACTGTTTAAAAAAAAGTACTTTTTCTTTCATGCTACTATATATACATGGTACCATATTTCGTATATATTATGATGAAAAAAAATGTGTTTTGGTACTTTTTCTTAATCAAGGATGTTTTACATGCTTTAACAACAGTTGTTCAGGCATGTAAACTGCTTAAAAAGTACTTTTTCTATTATGCTACCAAATATACTTAAACTTCTATAAAAGGATCTTAAATGGTACCATATTTCGTTCATATTATGATAAAAAGAATCTCTTTTTGATCCTTTTTCTTAATCAAAGTTATTTTAGATGCCTGTACAACTGCTTAAAAAAAGTACTTTTTTTTTGGTATGCTGCTATATGTAATCAATCTCCTTTAGAAGGATCTTAAATGGTACCATATTACGTACTTTTTGTGATACAAATTATGTAAATTTTGTTTTGGTACCTTTTCTTAATCAAAGTTGTTTTACATCCCTGAATAAAGGCTCAGAAAAGTACTTTTCATGTCACACTACTGTATATACATAAACTTCTATAGTGGGCTCTTAAATGGTACCACATTTCGTACCATATTTGGTACAAATTATGTAAATTTTGTTTTGATAGCTTTTCCTTAAAAGAAACCCTTCTTTTACGACGTAATTTATGGTTGAGTGTGTTAGAAAATGATGTTCCACTATGCAACATTTTTAATAACAATGTTTAAGGCGCTCTCTCTTACTCTCACCACAACTCTTCTTACACTTAAATTATCCCCTTTATGATTAAATTATTGAGAAAAAGCATTAAGAAGAGCAAAAGGACAGACTGAAATCGAAATCCAAATGACGCCAAACGTATTAATCGTCCATATGGCAAGACAAATCGAAATATGATTTGGCTCCTCCAAAAGGATATGAAAGTGCGAATACGTTGCGGCGTAATATAGTATGTGGGTGTGTGTGTGTGTGTGTGTGTGTATGATACGATTACCATGGAACAAAAAGAAAGAAAGGAGAGAGAGATAGAGAGAGAAGAGAGAGAGAGAGTAAATTATCAATTGTGTAACGAGAAGAAAAAAAAGAAATGAAAACCACAGAATCAATGAAAGGAAATAATAGCAGCTGGATGAATGAATATGGTTGACTGCATAAATGGATGAGATGTGATGCGATGAGATGGGAAAAATTCATGATAATGATGACGATGATAATGATAATGATGATGATGGTATAGTAGTATGTGGGTGTAAACGTTGTTGACTTCTTTCTCAATTTTTTTTCTTTCTATTTTTCTCCATTTCTTTCGCCTCCTTAAAGCCTGTTGCTGTTGCTGTTGCTTTGTTTGAAAAAGGCGCCACACAAATGACGTCCTTGCCTTGTAATAATTTTGATTGTAACAGTGTTTCAAACTAAATGGGCAACTATGTGAGAGAAAGGAACGAAGAAAGCCAATACAATGCAATCCATAAGATTGCAGCAATTGCGGGTGGGTTTTAAGAGAACATTAACAAGAAGAAAAAAAGTGGAAAAAACACAACAAAAAATACTCTAGAGAATGTTGCAGCAATAGAAGTGACTGCAACAATGATGGTGTGGTAATAAATGCAGATGTATTTTTAGCATTAAAAAGATTTTAGTTTCTAAAAATAAAACAAGAAAAATAAAAACATGATGCACAGTGTATATTAAAGGACAAATGACTGCAAAAAAAAAAAAAAAAAAACCAAAAAAAAAAATTAATTGTTGTGCAATAAACGAGTAATAAGAGGGCTGATAGAGGGCCTAGTTTAGAACATTTTTTGCCGATAATTCCTTTATGAGAGTTAGGACTACATTTTCTAATTCAATTTAATTTTCTTTTGTTGCTTTGTTTTAGTTTTTTTTTTCCCTGGTAGTAACTGGTCTACTTTATAATATTCTAGAATGATAGGGTTGCCATCTGGCTTTATTTTATACCAAAACAAAATTGTAATAGCGTAACTTTGTTTACTAAGCTTAACTATTTAACGAAAATTAGCAATGCTCGTGGTTAGTGCCCTCTGGGTCAGAGGGCTTCTGAATAGAATATTTGCATGGAGGGTTTATTCTCCATATACCTTTGCCTTCTACAGTATTCGATCTTGAAATACTTGAAATACTTGTAATCGAGCACCGCACCCTTTCTACAATAAAAGAATACTTTACAGTACAATTACTAACCCTGAATTGCGGCTAGTATTCCTGCAGAAAATGTCTTCATAATTATGGCTGCAAGGCACATGTGAATTATACGATCTAGGTAAGGAAGAATTCGTGACTAAAGAGGACATCGTTGCAAGAAAGGATAACAAAACTGAGAAAACATAATCACCATCATTAATTGTATTACAACTTGGAATGAGGTTTACACTGTTCCACTTACTTGCTCGCTTAGTTGGTCATTACAACACTTTAGTCAGGATTACAACCTTGCTATTCACGTCACTCACGTGGTGGGACCTAAAGTTTAAAGCCGACTCCGAACGATACATTTTTGAGAAGCTTTTAATGCGAATTGTTTTCCTCTCAGAGTTTTTGCGCCAGACGACTGCTGACAGGAAGTGGCCGAAAAGATATTTTTATTTTGTACGATATGTCCGAGCTGAGGCTGAAACCAGTGGTTGTTTGCACTGTTTCTCTACTCTCACACAATCGGTTTTTTGTGACACTAGATCGGAAAAAGGAAGGCTATGCTCACCCAAATAGTGATGGGAATATGCCATTCAATAGATATGATGGATACTGCCCAAGAAAAATTGTAATGCAGAGATGCATCATGGCCGTCTAAGAAGGGACGACTAATGAATGAACAGTTAGGAGGCTGACCAAACCACTAAGTAATATCATAAAGCGGTTCCGATGTATATGGGGCAAGAGTTTTAATACGTAAGACTCCATCATAATCAAATATTGTTGGTTTTCACAAAAGGTCTCTACCTCTAATACGCAAAAAACGAATTGGGGTAATCACAAGAAACTAGAGGCTACAAAACATATCCTGTAGAACGATATATCGTCCCCGGGTATTCAGCAATTTGAGATTAAGGCCTCTAATCTTAAAATGGTGGTCATAGGACATTTTTGTGTACTTTTCCTACGATTTTCTCTTGAGAATTTTAAACTGAATCTTGATTTCTATGGATATGCCTCTGCCAGTTTCCCTTGTGTAGCGGTGCTTGCCTTGGCATGGATGGTGTGTTTTTTTTTTTCATAGTTTTCCTTATGAGAAATGTTCAAATTAGACTTCGTAGTCCTTTAATTTGCTTAAAATTATGCAACGGAACTACGCACACTTTACAAAGTAGAAAGAGAATCTATAAAAAATGGGGGGGGGAAGGGAAGGAGATTCATACTTATCACCAAAATATACACTTGTTGCCCATGCGAACAGAGTAGAGAGAGAAAATTTGGACATTTTCCTGTATATTCATGATAAAAATAAATCGCTTTAGTTGAGCAATTTCATCACATTCAACGAGATGAGAAGGATGTTGGAGGTGATATGGTGTATGATTTTGACCTTAAATTACCATGAAAGGGAAAAGTTGAAATGGCTTTGAGCGTGGTGGTGTTGTTTGAACGATTTTTATGTTGAAATGGAAAAAAAAAGAGAAATGAAAAGAAAAAAGAACACAAAAGGCAAATAAGAGTGGAGACAGCAACCACAAGCAAATGCGTTGGCGTTACTGTTCCGTTATTTTATTTTTATCAAAACGTTATTGTTTGGAGTCTATTTTTAGAATCACAACAGCAGCAGTTCAACTGATGAATTTGAAATTCAGAGAAGCAGATGTATTTGCACACAGGCAAAGACACATACACATGCATACACATTTTTGCTAAGTTTGTTGGCGATAAGGCTTAGAAAACATTTCCACAAAAAAAAAAAAATTTTTTTTTTTCAAATTTTTTTTTCTGTATTTCACCCATCAAATTTAATGATAACAAAACCTACTGGCCCCTATCCTCTTTGGCTCGAGGGGTAGAGGGAACAATTATGAATGAATAGAGAATGAATGTCATGCTAAAACTGTGGCTGCTAGTGTTGCTGCTGTTATGTTATCACAATATGGTGTTTGATATGCCCAACATCCGTAACCACAAGCCCGTACATATAGTTTGTATGCATGTAGATACGTAGGTCGTCTGTCCAATAACAAAATAGAACAAAAAATATCAACCATATGCACGTATGTTTCCCTTTTGAAAATCAAATGAGCCAGAAATTGTTTATTTTCAGGCGGGCAACCGAAATGATGAAAACAGAGGCGGGGAAAGAAAGCCTCAAAGTTATTTAATAATTGGGTATGTGGGTGAAGCAAGAAAAAAAAAACAAAAACAAAAAAAATTTGCAATATTTTTTTACAGTTACTAAACGTAGAGCAGTCGCACTTAATTGGAAGTATGAGAAAAAAAAATTTTTTTTTTTATTTTTTTGTTGCCCATGTATTTGATACCAAAAGAGCGTACAAATTATCATGCCCGCTGTTGCTGTAATCTAACACGAGCCAGAGTCTAGTTTAAATCTTGGCAATACTGTTTGGGTGTTGTGTATCTGTCATGTGATGTAAAATTTTTTTTACACAACACACACACAAGTACATGTTGTAACAGCTACATTTACAATTTATATGAGATTTTCGTAATAAATAGAAGAAAAAAAAGCACAGAGGAAGAAAAATTTAATGAAATTTTTTTTTGCCTCCGTAAAGTATGTACAGCGTCACATAGCAACTAAGGTTGAAGGTAATGGCCATAGGGTGAATAGTAAAGGAACATATGTTGATACGTTCAAGTAAGCAAAATTGTCTGTATTTCGATAAAAGTAATACCCTTTGTCTTAATCGTAGTTAAAATTTCTTTAAGGTATCCCTTCCCCTTAATGTGAGTTCAATATGTCATGTCCCTTTTTATATGCTCTTCATTTTTGATTCGTTTTGTTTTTTTTTGTAATTTTCTCAGTAAATTCATTTGGGCCAAGAAATTGAATATTTTTCCCCATTTTTTTTTTTTTTTTATTTGGCCAATGATCTCTATTAAAGCTGTTCTGTGTTAAGCACGTGTTATATATTTCCAAAAAATTTCCATAAAAATTTATTAAATTACTTACGAAATGTAATTTGGTTACACACGCCAGACCAGCCAGCAGCCATTGGACGACATCCAATAGCATAAAACATATGGAGAAGGCAAAGGTTTGAAGGAATTCACAAGAACATAAAGAGGGACTTACCTGTAAAGAAAGGAAGAAAAGAGAAACATTAAAAATGAAAATGGTTGAAATAATTGGAAAGTAAGAAAAAAAAAAATGGAAATACTTGGGAAAAAATTCACAAATTTTAACACAAAAAAGCGAAGAGAAGGGGTATGGGTGAACCTAAAAACGTGCCTAGCATAAAATTTAATTTCATTTTCAAATGCATTCCATAGTTTCGCCATATAATGATATAAACTTAGGCAGAAGCAAGCTTGAACCTGGTATAGGTTTCAGGTTTGCTACAAATCTGCAAAGTTTGAAACCAAACTGACCAATAAAACCGTTCAGTTTTCATAAAAAATCATGCCATGTAGCTGAGAGGAGGGCCCAGGATGGCTTAAAAGAAGACTGAACATCATCTTGGTCCATGTAAGTTGTGAAATCCTGTAGGATTCTATAGTCCAGCACTAGCTTTTTTACTTTACCCAGCAATAGCTGAGTATACTTCTTTTAATCGAAGCCATAGGTAATGCCAATTTAGCTAGAACGCATTTTAACAACCCTGCACAGGCCATATGTTGGCCTGATAATCTCCCTAGACATACTTATGGTCTGCAGCTCACTTAAGTGTCATCGTAGTGATAAGACCTGAAGGTATTCAATTCTCTAACGAAACAGAGGAATAATGTACGAACGAAGAGCTAAAATTGCTGCCTGACTGTCAACACCCTTAGATCCGAGACACTACTTTCGGTGCATGCTTTCTTTAAAGTCAAGGAGAGACACTGGAACTACGATAAAATAGCTGACCCACTGTCAATATCCTTCAATCTGAGGCGCTATGACTGGAGGATGCATCCTTTCTAGCCAAGTAGAGCCACAGCAACGAGAGATTATTCAGTCCTGGAATAATGCCGGCTATAACGACGCTTTTAACGCCACAAAACGTATTCGCACCATCCATGTAACGTTTGATATCAAAGTCAGTAACAGGATTGCAACGATTTCACTCCAAGGTACAAGAGATTTTCCTTTTAAATCCGTTATGGATGAACTCCTTCATCCGAAATTTTTTCGAGAATCTTAGTATGACGATATACCCTAGCATTTCAACTTCCGAGAGGGCAATAGCCTGAATAATCTGTGAATACTATATCTGTATTCCTTTCAAACTCCCTGTTATTCAAGGGTTCAAACAGCTATCCGCGGAATCTGGTCAAGCAAGTTTGGATGTTTTCGTGTTTGGTTACGAAAGGTCAGAAAACGGGCTCAAACGTTGTCTAAGTTAATTCAAGTGAAACGACACCAAGGCTAACAGTAATTCATATCCAACCAAATCTCATCATTAAGCCTAAAGCTTATTAAGCTTTATTCAACCAACTGATCTAGCCACTTCATATTTATAATGGTTTCTAACAAATAATTCCTAAAAATTTCCTGCTTGATAACACCCAAAACACCGCACCCAATATACTATCAAACCAATTGATTAACTTTCAAAAATATTTGCACTCACTCTTTCCAGTTCATTTTCTGACACACGCACGTACGAAAAGAAAAAATAAAAGAAGGTGCTGCGGCAACTCAGAAAGACTTTTCTCTTGCAATTTCATCATGTTGTTGACGTGCAAACTGTAAACGCAAAAGCAATAACAAAATAAACCGAATATTCATTTCATCATATAACTAACTGCACAGCCCCCCTTTGCACAAATACTCGTGGCACGCCTGTCTGCCTGTAGATATCTAAGGGAACATTACAGATGCCTCCTCCCTCCCAAAATTCCATCATTTGTTATTGTTGTGGCTTTTTTTTGACGTCATCAGATAAAACAAAACCAAATAAATATAGAAAAACCAACAACAACAACAACAACAAACAACAACAAAGGCTACACAAACAAACTCTGAGTAAACTAAAATGAGTAGAGTAAAGTAAAGAAAATTTTTCGCCAAAATACGTCATTCATTCACAGATGTTAAGCTGACAAGTAAGCGCAATCACCTACAACATGAGCATGAAGATAAATAAGAGGACGAGAGGGCTATATACACA
>QOCX01007321.1:0-10273 GCA_005959815.1 Sarcophaga bullata
AGAAAAAGAAAGAGAGAGATTCCACCTGCTAGAAGCACGATAATCTTGTTTCATTTTTTATTTCTATTTTCTAAAGAGCGCATTTACATCAATACAGTGTGCTTATAGCACTTCTGCGTTTCTTTTCTATCTGCAGACAGTATCTGCGACTCTTTGATATGGGTAAAAAAACTCTGCTATGGTCGTGTAGTATTGCCGAATACCAAATGGATTAATTGCTAATGAATGGAGTAGGTTTTGTCATTAAAAATCTTTTGATCATTGTTTGTTGGGATTAACGACCTTATAAATTAGTGGCTGTTTGTTCCAAAATAACTAATTTTCTTGTATGTTATTAGGTTTTATACAAGAGACATTTTTCGTTTTAATCTAGTCGTAAGGTCGCTCGAGACAAATTTTGTGTTAACTTTGAATGTCATATTATATTATATTAATCTGCTTCTCTATTCTGTTTCAACTGAGAATACTTTATATAATATATCGTATCCGTGAAGCCAATGTGTCTGACAAGGGTTTTGCTTCTTAAGTCCCTACAAATTATTTTTATCAAAACTTTTTCTGTTTGTTTGATTTTTTATTCATTACTTAAGGGTTGTTGTTGTTCGTTTGAGGAACAGAAATATTCCAAATATTGTAATCAGTGCATAGAGAAACCTTAACGAAAATTTCTCAATTCATTATGGTTAGTGATAAGCACAAAAAAATTAAAAAGAATTTTATTTGTATTTCAAAAACAACAAGAAAACCTTGAAATTTTACATACTCGTACTGGATTGAATTGGCTTTGTTTCGGTAACTCGAAAATACGATAATTCATGCAGTGCGCCGTCACTATGTCAAGTTTATCACCAGAATACCGAACAATTTGAATATTACCTCACAATCATGTGAAAGGAAAGAATTGAACCGAAACCGATTGCAAAATTAATCGTGAAATATTATTTTCTTATGAGCTACACTATCAATGCGTAGTTAAAAAATGATACAGGACGTAGTAAAGAGAAATCTTTCCGCGACTTTGTATTTGATTTTCTATGATTGAAATCTCGGTTGTGCGTTGGCTCATGGCAGTGAACTTTTACTTTTTTCTCTTTTTGTGCCCTTGTTGTTTTATGAAACGGGTTCGGGCATTGTTGAACAATGGTTCCGGGTTTTGTTTATTTAAAATGTTAATTTTAACCTGATTGCGATGAGAACCAATTAATAAAATGGTACAATATAAAATGTTATAATTTCGGAGAGAGGGAGGGGAATGAAAAGAGAATATTGTTTTTTTTTTTTGTTATCTTTAAATTTTTTTTTAACGCGGACACACAATTTTATTCATTTTCCCGATCTTTAATTTTTTTTTCCACCCCGTTCATTTTTTTGCGTTACCCTCCAATGAATTTAAATATTTTATAGCATAGTTAACCGGATTACGTATGGTCTGGTATAAGTCTTTTTTTTTCATTGTTTTTTTTTTTTAACCCTTTTTGCATCAGATAAATAATTTTTCTTTGTTATGTCGCAAAGTGGTTTTGTTTATTTTCTACTTCCTGCTTTATTTGTGGTTATTCGATTGCCATCGTGAATATTTATTATTTTAAATTTTATTTTATTTGCTTTCACTTTCCACATTTTTCAATCGGACTATAACTTTGTTCTGGCCGTCAAATGCCGGTGATTCTTTCTTTTTTTTTTTTGGTTATTTTCATAGTAAGACAAAGTGGCCATTCTTATGCGTGTTCAGGCTTTCGTTCGTATCATTTCTCTTTCCCCGTTTGCTTAAAGTATGCAATAATTATGGGATTGGTTTGATTCAAAGTCTTTGTTTGATAGGCTTCACGAACAAGCTTTTTTGGTATATTTATGGAGTTCATCATTAGTTTTGTGTCGATTATTGTTAGCTCTTGCGCTGAGTTTCCGTCTTTTCCATTACTGTTTTATGTCGAGTTCTGTGAAGTTGGTAGTCTGTTGGTGTTTGTGTTGTTATTAGTGTAGTCGGTTCAGCGGTCGACTCAAAACGGAGTAGGTTTGGCAAAAAAGAGTCGGAGGAGTTATCATTGCCATGGGTTTAACCATTTGTCGTTGGAAGTGGATTTAAAAAACTGTGGTTCTTGTATAAATTAGAATGGATCGGTGTGGAGAGGAAAGGTCTATCCTAACTAGGGTGTTGCCGTTGTTGTTGTGGTTATATTGTCAAGAGCCGAATTTTTCTTAATGGCGGTATGATCTCTTCTTGCAAGAAAAACGCAAGCTTATTAGTCTAGTTAGAGTTTTGTGAGTTTATTGAACAAAGTTCTTCGAGCTTGGTGTGTGTTCTGACGCTTGAACATTAATTGAAAAAATTTCATTCAACTTTTGCCTCGGTGCTCTCTTGATTGGGGCGGCCCATGGTTGTATTTGACGTGTGTCCATGTTTGTTGTTAATTGTTACGCTGGGTTTTAAATCCGGCCCCCTTCTGTATTTTTGCGGTCCCTATGGCCCGGGGGTCCTTTCATTGCGACACGGTCGTATTCGACCGCACATGCCACCGTGATGGCTTTGGATTGAGTATGAAGAATTAAGCTGGAAGGAGAGTTTGGATTTGGCGTTCGCAGGTGATGGAGTGAATTGTTTCTTTAAAGAAGTAGTGTGTTGTTTTGTAAGATCTTTTCATTCTGTTTCTTTGTCTGTTTATTGAAAGCGGAATGCAGTAATACTGAGCTGAGTTTTTGTTTTTTTGTTTTTGTTTTTTGTTGTTTTTCCTTTTTTGTTTGTGTTTTGTTTTTGTTTGAATTTTGAACTGTTATTTCACTTTTTCATTTTCTTTTTTCCTTCATTTATGTTTTGGCCCATTGGAGGTCGAAGACTCTTTCAGATTAGCGTTTGAATGGTGTCATTGGTAGTTTTGAGTTATTCAGGTGAAATGGGAACTTATGGCGTATGGTGTGCATAAATGAAATGTTAACAAAGTCTGGAATTCTTCCCAAGGTCTGTTTGTCATTTTTTTTTTGTTCTCTTCTTTTTTTTAAGTTTTTACGGACTTGAGTGGATTTGATGTGCTTTTTTTTGCATTGTGTTGTACGTGATATGTTAGTGTGGGCTTTTTACAGAGGGTTATTGATGAAACCAGCGATGGTTGAAGACTTTCGTTCTGGCAAGATTTTATACTTTTTATGTGGAAAGAGCCTTGTATTGTTCGGCTATATGTTGGTTTTTTATATATCATAGTTTTGGAGCAAAGTCCGAATACATACTATACTTGACAAATCAAGTATTTATTTTTTTTTTTTTTTTTTGGGGATGCTTAATTACCTGAGAGGTAGGTCTTGGTCTTTTAAGCGTGTGCATGTATGTGTAAATTGGCGTTTTTTGTTCGCATTTGTATTTTAACCCTGGCCTGTTATTGAACCGTATCCGTTATCATGGGGCACTTTTTTCTTAGTCTTTTAAGTTTTTTGATTAAGTCTTAGTGTTTTTCAGTCAATGCCCCGTTGTTTATTCTCTTTGAGGTTTTTGTTGGTCTGGTGGTGTCTTTCAAAGTCGTGATCATGCTGCGCCGTTGTGCGCCGGTGGAATTTATACTTTAAAAGGTTTTTTTTGTTTTAACAGAGGTGGTCATTGTGTAGGCCTATTTCCGGAAATTTGCTCCAATGTTTGGGTGTTATTTTTTCAAGTTTTTTCTTTTTTTTGTTTTTTGTTTTCAAGGAATTTCTAAAAAATGGTAGACCGTTTACTAGTTTTTGTCTAAACAATTGGAATCAGGAGGGTAATCAGCATGTTGTGCGATGGTCAGTGTCCGGAATGTCCAGGATCGTCGGAAAAAATTGTCCCCAAAATAGAACAACTTTTTTTGTTTACCATTTTTGTAGAAAATTCCTCGCAAATTGACTAACAAAAAAAAAAAAAAAAGAAAAAATAGCGTTTTGAATAAAATTATTAAGCACCACAACTCCCTGCTCTTCGTGTATGATTCCACTGCTATCATTTCGGAGATTTAGATGGTGGAACCTTTTCTCTCAATTAACGTTTGACTGGTTTCATTCATTCCTTTTTTGCTTGTTTATTTATGTAGGACTATATGCCTTTGATATGAGTATAGTAATATCTTTTCGTACCCTTCTGTCGCTGCTGTTCACTATCGAGGGGGTTGTCTGTACTATGCATAGATCAAGTTGCTTTTTTGATATTAGAGCTACCACTCAGATACGTACCTGAAATCATAGGAGAATCTTGCAGGAACGAATTGTATAAGAGATAGACTCTTAACTTTGCTAATTGACTGAGTATATATACTATACACTAGTGGCTTTTGTTTATTATCAAAGATTAAACAAATACGTATGTTGAAGAAGTTGTGAGATAAAGGTAAATAAAAGAGAGTTGCTCAGGTCAGGTGTTGGACAGTGGATAATTGAATTATATCGCGAATACGTCTTTTCTCTACGGTGTGGAATGTTGTTACGACTGGGCTGTGCGGTAGATAATTGAATGCGCGATGTACACGGTGATTTTATGCGATTACTAATCGATTTAGATAACTGCTCACTTTGATTTTTTTAATTTTTTTTATGCTATTCAAGTGTTTTTATTGTCTCACCATACGGTCTACGTATAAGTTAGCTCTATAGAACTATTACTCTTGTAAAGTTTGGTATTTTGCGAACTAAAAAGATAACTGTTGATCTTGTTTGTAATATTAATAACTGTTGATGTAGATATGTTTATATACTTGACTAATTGACATTTCCCTTTAATTACTGTTGATTATATTACCAATGGACCATCCTTTTGTAGAATTTGTCTTTTCTTGTTTCATTTCATTGTCGTATACTTATTTTTTAGATTGCGACTGGTACTCCAAATCACTTATTGGCTCGGTTTCCTTATCAAAGTGTTTTTATTAATTGTCCTACTTAATAAAATATGTATTTGTGTCTATAGCCAGGAAGTCGCTGAAATGGTTCTACTTTGTTAGCCATTTCTGCTTGGTCTTCTATTCCTATGATATATCTCTTTTTTTGTATTAATCTATATCATGTTTTCCACTCATCCTCAGGTAGTGGATTACAAGTACTATTTTGCATTCGTTTACACCGAACACTCATTGCTCAGTAATGGTATGCGTGCTCACTTTTTTATAATTCGTGTGCCACTTCCAAGGGTCCGTGTAGAGAACTCCGTTTATCTGTCCGATTATATTAACACGAGAGACGAGAGTTATTGAGAAAAAATATGTTACCTGCATAATCTTATCCTTTTATTGTGTGTTAAGATGCCGGACTTTTCGTTAACATTCTTCTTATTTATGCACACGCATACTGGCGGTGGTGGTGGTGGTGTTTCCCAGTTTTTCCCTGATATTTTATTTGTCCAAGGAGTACTGTTTTAGGAGATATTGTTTCTGGCATGGGTAGATCTGTATAATATTAGTGTGAGGTCTTCGCGTCTCTTGCACTGTGTGTGTAGGCTCGTGAGGAACTATATGACCGGGTGAGAGTGGAATAGAATGAGAAATGAAATCGTAATGATGGTTTATATTGTCAATCCATTTCCTTTCTATTGTCGGTGTATTTCTACTTCATTCTTTTAGTTTCTTATTTATTATTGCATTTCTGTTTTTGGATCTTAACTAACCCATATAGTAAAAGAATAGAAAAAGATTTATTAACTTGACCTGTGCCATCAGCATGTATTAACCGGTTTAAGTTTAAGCTTGGTACGACTAATTATTAATTTCAATTCCATTTTTAGTGATATATAGCTATTGTTCTCCTCTTGTATGTGGCAACGTCTTTCTGTTGCAATTTCTATTTTTAATTCTTTCACTTTTCTGACATTTTTCACATAGACTGCAATCACTGTGTGTGTCATGTTGCCTTGAATTACGACTGGTTTACTTGGTGTGCTGCAATGAATAACCGCCGGCTCATTGTTCGAGTGGCTGCAAACTGGTTGGATAGAAAAGATGATAGGGGAGGGGGTATGTATTAAATCAGAATGGTGGATGGGAACGAAAGAGATTATATATTTAATCAACAGATTTGGACTCTTCATCTATATAGACATTGCTTAGTGAGGATCCTGACTAATCTCTAGGCATAAGGTTGTAAATTGTGACTACTGTTTTTTATCATGTCTAGCCTCAATTTTTTCAGCTGTCATGGAATTCACCCACTTTTTGCAGCTCGTGATTGACTGTTCAATTAAACTGAGCAATAAAGCGCTTTATTTCTTACTTAGTGGAATAGTATGGCTTTGTCGTTGCGTTTTTTTTTTGCAAAGGGATCCGTATGTTCTTAGTTCTTCGCCATTATGTATAACAAAGCATTTTTCTAGCGTTTTGCTTTGACGTGTTCAATTTATACTCTGGGCGCCTACTTTAGTTTAGATTATTCGGTATATTTCTATACAACCACTTTTTAGTTCTATGGAGTATCGATCTTGTGTTTGTTCTTTCCGGGTGTTCATTGTTGTGTGTCCGCTCTATTTTTATTACATCAAGAGGATTCTCTCTTAGTAACAAGTTTTTAAGTACGCTATTCTGATTTGTACTTGATTATTTGGTTGTTTTATTTATTTTGTCCAATGGTCTTATGATTTTTTATTTTAACTCTCCTGTATTTCTTTTTTTGCGCTTGTAATTCCATAATTTTTTCGTTTTGAGTGTGACTGACGCTCCTCTTGTGTGGGTTGAACCGTGTGATCCAAATTACATTGCGTTAATTCAGCAGATAACCTACCTACTTTGGAGCTTCGGCTTTACTCTCTTGACCGAGGCTTCGGTTATATTATCTCTTGTACATCTCAACTCGTTGTAATGTTATATAATTTAGCTGTGAAACTATTTCAGTGATCTCGATTGTTCTTCATTTTCTTCATCTTACGGTATACTTATTTTCGTAATTCTATTTCCATATATCATGTATTTGCCCATTGTATGTGTCATACTCTCTGCTTTTGATTGTATGGCATAGAATTTATTTATGACTATTAAAGGACTTAGGTTTTTTTTTTTCGCATTGTATTAGGCTTTATCAAATCGTAAGATAGCTTTGAATTTCAAGTACGCTAGTATTAATTCCCTGCTGAATAGTAATATAGCATTTTGGTAGTTCGCTTTATGAGGACATAAATGAAATCTAGATTATGGTTTGGCATGTGGATATTGTATGTTCCATGTTTTTTTCTGTGTACAGTGTCTGTACTATAGATTATGTTTGGCTTTTATTTTTGTTCTTTATTATATGATTTTAATAATATATTCTATATTATATATGAAATTGCTACTTTTTTGCATTTAAAATCTATCTGGTGGCTGTTATTTTTTATTTATTTCTATTCTTATCTATTTCGATATTTATTCTTTTCTTATTTGTCCTCGCGAAGTCTTTTGTTATGAGGATGCCTATTGTGAGTTGTTGGTGTAAGGTTGTCAAAGCAAATAAAGATAGCTTATCATTAGGTATTTTATAACGAGATTTAGCCATATACATATATTGCTCTGCCAGTAGTTTGCGTTCGTGGATTGTTGTCAATTCGAAAGTTTTTCTAATGCTTTCTCGATATACTTACAGCTTTTTTTTAATGGTTCGCTATACTCTAAAGCTATCCGGTCAAGGGTGGAGTGATAATTACCTACAGTTTATTCTATTTGTTATTATTCTGCTTTGTGTGTCTTTTATGTTTCTTTTTTTTATGTGAGATAGTGATATTTTCATTTTATTTTTTACTTTTTGTGACATTTAAGGGAGACTCTTGGTTATGGAAAAATTGTATCAGATCTCACGAATTTGTTCTAATTGTTTTAAAGTGTATTGTGATTTACTCACGATATTCCTTTACGATTACCTTATTTCGGTCTGTTGATTTTCGTGGGTTATTTTTTTTTTTTCTGTATTGATCGAATTTCTTATAATCTTCGTATTGAGCGCTATTTGATTGCTAGGCTTTCGGTTTAACGACAAATTAAATAATTGACTCTCTCGTCTCTGGCATGGTTGGTTAATAATAATTATATATACATATTTTTTCATTTGTTAGTTATATGCACTTGGACTTTCTTGCCGGGGCCATATTTGGTACTTATGTTTGTGTGTTAAAATTGTTTCTTATTGTTAAAGCAAATTGTATTTTGTGTATTATCTCTCGCGCTTGTTATGGATATTATTTAAAATTTATTTTCTTTAAGATTTAATACAAAAGAAACTAATAACTTCAATGTATTTCTCTTTCTCTCCTCCTCTGTCTATCTCTCGCAATTTTAATTGCCTTCTAAAGAAGTTTTTCAACCTTTCTATCCTATTGATTTGTTTTTTGATGGATTTTTTATTCCATAGGTACTTTATATAATTTAATATATTTGTTGCTAATTCGTTTATTTGCTCCGCTAAACTATGTCATGCAGGTGTTTAAAATTAACATTATTTTATGTATATGTTAATATATATATTCCTCTAATACCTCGAAACATTTGGTTTTTTGAGTATTCATTGTTTTCTTTTTCTCTGTTCTCTCTCCGATTGGTTTTAATAAACTTCACATCTTTTAATCTATAAATTCTAGCACAAAAATAATAGTTGTAAATACCAATGTATAAGTTTTTTTTATTTGATACGTGCCATGTTGCTTTAGCGTAATTTAGACTCCATAATGGAACAATTCGATAAATCACCGTTCAAATAAAAATAGTACAGATTACGCCCCGTAAAAATTATCTCACAACCAAACAAACAGTTTGTAGTGTGTGATGGAATTTCAACTGATTATATGCTCATTGTTAGTAGTATGTGGTGGATATCCATTATTTTATTGCCCCCGTGCAGACTTAATATTTAGTATTAATGTCCTTTATCAGTTGGCCAATTTTTTTAGTTCTCATGGCACTGTCTTTTTGCAGAGACTGCTATGCATCACAGAAGTCGCGTTTGAATAGATATGCAAGTCATTTATTGTTGTTTTTTTTACTTTTATTGGCCTATACTCATTTCTATGTTGGTTTTGTGGGCAGTTGTAGCGCTGGCATTTAAACTGCTAAGAATCATCCTTGAAGTCATTTAGGGATTCGCCATACACTTCTACTGGATACTTATTAGGGTGCTTACTGAGATCTATTTAGCCTGTGGCTTCCATATTAGTTAATCTACAATTTTTGATTGTTATATTAGCCAGGGAATCGCACTCTGGTTTACGTCACGATCTTTCCTTTCTTTTTAATCATGGTAAAGAGAGGGTGTTTTATGTTGTGATATGATTGTTCGTATAGAAAATGGATTATTGATGAGCAGAATTTAGTGATACAAACACTCTCATGTGCTTTTGTCATTAGATGCTGGTGAGGTTTTAGATTTCAGAGGTAGCATAATCTTGAGACTTTATTAGAAAGATTAAAATCTCGTGTGTCTTTCGATCACCCCAGGTCGAGCACTTTACTATACTAGGAGTTTTTGGAAATTTTACTAGTGAGGGAGAAATCAATTGCCAGTGACATAGTAGAGTGAGATCGGATCGGCTTTTAAATATGTTACTGGTCCTTCCAGCCGCCTCCCAGGGCGCCTTATGTTCAATACTTGCTAGTGATCAGACAATAGATATAAAACGAAATACTTCTACATATTTTCTATATGGTGCTCGAGGTTTCGGGATTCTCGGCAGCTAGATTTCTGCAAGGAACTAATTTAGGAGTGTGATTTAATAGAAAATGTGCTATCGAGAATGTTTTCATAAAGATACCCAATCTGTTTCGGAGTCCAGTATGTTTAATTAGACTTTATCTGGTCTTGTCCCGTAAGCCCCACTGACATTGTGTTATTAATAGTTTAAAATCCGCACGATAATATGACGTTAAGTTTGTTGGTGTTGTGTAAGCTAAGTGTGTGAATTCCCTGAACTTACAATAGTGTTGTGAATTATGATCAAAAAGGAGAGTTTGTAGTGAGTAATGAGAAAAATATATGGAGATAGAATTGTAGAGCATACTACCCTAAGCGGAATTCTTCGTTTCTGCAATTTCCGGCCGTACCTATTATATGTTAAGATAAAATTTCTGACAACAATCCTCCGATTCGCTTATGAGGCCTTGCCTATCAATTCGCCTTACGGGTGTATTAGGTTCATTTAGAAGGATTTGTGACGAACGATATTGTATACATTACTGTATATAGTACGGGGACCCTTTACGTCGAACTTGTTTTTTCAAGTGGTACCAAACGAAATTCTCTTTATTTGGGGCGTAATTCCCAATACGTTTCAAATTTTTCACGCGGCTGGTTTTTAGTTTGAAACGAATTGCTGCAAATGTAAAGTTTT
>QOCX01007323.1:0-10270 GCA_005959815.1 Sarcophaga bullata
TGAAAAAAAAAATATTTTCTTAAAAACAAAACAAAAAAAAAAATTTGTTTTTTTCTAAACGTTAAAATTACTACAAGGAAATACCACCACAACCTCAAACTTTTAAACCGGTGGAACAAACCTATGCCAGTTATCGCATTAAAAATGAAACCGATTTTTAAGTTTTCTTAACAAATTTAAAAAAAAAGAAATTTTTTTTTAATTTTTTTTTAATTTTTTTTTCGATTTTTTAAAAAAAAATTTTTTTTAATTATTTTTAGTAATGCAATCCATTTGAAACAAAACAAAAGTATACGATTTTTCTAAAAAAAACCTTACATTTTAAAAAAATGATTTCGTTTTAAGTTACAAAAATTTTTAAAAATTTTTAAAAATTTATTTTTAACATTTCGTATTATAATTTTAAAATTAAAGCAACAACTTATACGTAAATAAACATAATAAAAAAAAAAAACAAAATAAAACTTAAGTTCAAATAAAAAGTATACGAATATTCTTAAAAAAAAATAAAACAAAATATTTATAAATAAAAAGAAAAAAAAGAAGAAAGAAGGAAACATTAATAATTTATTATAAATATTAAAGAAAACTAAACGTGTAATATATTTAAATAAACAAAAAGTATTTATTAATAAATTTCTTAAACAAAAAACAAATACAAAACAAAACAACAAAAAAATTTAAACGTTTTACATTTACAAAATGTCCTATAAAAAGTAGTATTTTTATTATAAAAAAAAAAAACAAAAACAAATTAAAAATAAATTAAAAATTCTTTAACTAAACAGAAAACGATATACGTAATGAACTTGTAACCTTTTTTTTTGAAATATTTAAAAAAAAGGTTATACTTCCTTAATTTATAACAAAAAAAAAAAGAAATTAATTTTAATTTTTTAAAAAAATTAAAAAAAAATACAAAAAACCAACAAGATTTACTTACTATAACTACTACCTACCACTACTACTACTACTACTATTACTTACTAAAGTACTTAAACTATTTAATAAAAAAACAAATTATTAAAAAAAAAATAAAACAAAATAAGGTTACTAAACAAACAAACTCTTATAAATATAGGTAATTAAACAAAAAAAAAAAAGCTTTTTTTTAATTAATAAAAGCTTTTTTTCAAACCATAAAACCAACTTTCTAGATGAATTAGGCCTCTTTAAACAAAAACTAAAAACTACAAAAAAAAAATAAATAAATAAAGTGTAATGAAATACGGTTCCAACAATAAATCTTTGAAAGCTATATGGGCAGGATAACAAAAACAAAGGAAATGTTTTTTGTAATTAAGTTATATAAATAAAAAAGCTTATAATTTAAGTTGCTTTTATTTTTTGTTTGTTAATTTCTAAAAAAAAAAAAAAAAAAATTCATAGTTGTGTACTTTATAATTAAAACTTAAAAAAAAAATAATTTAAAAATTATTGTAAAAAAAACAAAATAAATCAAATCCCCCTTACTCCCCCTTACAAAAATTAAACTTAAAAAAAAAAAAACAAAAATGATAAGAAACATACAAAAAGTATACCATAAAAGCTTTGCTTTAATTTACTTTTAATAACAAAAACAAAAACAAAAAAAAAATGGATAAAAAATTATTAAAAAAATCTAAATACTTCCTCATACTTAATATATAATATTATTAATTTTTTTTTTTTTTTTTTGAAAAAAAAAGAAAAACTTTTGTCATTGTTGTCTTTATGTTACATATTTTATATTAAAAAAAAAATTAAATTAAAAAAAAAAAAAAACACACTACACATAAAAAAATACATCAAGCATCCTGATATACGTAATTTTTTATTAGGTGATATATTTAATATACATGATATAATATCTATTATTATTATTATTATTATTATTATTATTATTATTATTATATATTATTATTATTTTATTTTTAATTTTTTTTTATTTTTTTATTTTTATTTATATACATACATGCATACCACTACCATACCATACCATTATTGCTTTTCCTTACTTAATTTTATTTTAATTTTTTTTTTTTTTTTTTGTAATATTACAATTTAATTTTAATGTTTAGCAAAATTGTATGTAATAAAATGCAATCAAAAACTTTTTAAATTAAAACTAAAATAAAAAAAATTTGGTTTTATTTTTTTTTTAATTTTTTAAAACAAATTTTATTCAAAAAGCAAAACAAAACCAACTCCCCCCACTAAAAGTTATACGAAAATCATTTTTAAATGTAATAATTTTAAATAATTTGTATGTATACTAAACAAAAACAAAAAAAAAAAAAAATAAACAAAATAAGAAAATAATAATAATAAAAAAAAAAAATACCAACAAAAAAAAAACAAAAAAAAAAAATTAATATAATTAATATAAATTTATTATTAAAATATAAAACAAATGAGAAAAAAAAACAAAACAAAACAGAAAATAAAATAAAATGAAAAGGTTAGCCAATAATTAAAAGTATATTGATATATAAATATATATAAAATATATATATAAATATATATGAAAATATATACTTTCAAAAATAAAACAAAACAAAACACAATAAAAAAAACAAAGAAAAAATTTTAAAAAAAACTTTTCTTATTATTTATGAAAAGAACAAAAAAATTGAAAAAAAATGGTTAAAAAGTTTACTTCACACATATAAGGAAAGCAGTTTAAAAGTCCCTGGACCAAATGAAGCACAACAAATAACGGCAACCCAAATTAATAAATGGAATGGCAAAGAAAATAATTTCGAAGAAGGATCCTGCTCTACACGTAATGGCATAATATTTTATAAAATTATTAAAAAAAAAAGAAAAAAATTTATTTTATTTTTATAAGGAAAAAAAATCTCAAAATAATTGTAAAAATTATTAAAAAAAATTTTTTATTCTAAAAAAAGCTCAGAAATAAATTAAAATCAATAAAAAAAATTAAAATAATAGCGTAAGAAACTAGAATTATAATCGACTATTAGGTTTAAAAAAATTACAACAAAAAAAAAATTGTTTTTTCCGTATATCACTTCTTCCAACAGGTTCTTTCGAACTTCGTTTGTTGATAACGTTGATGTGGATAAAGCTACATCTGTCAAATTAATTGGCATTTATTCAGTCTGATTTGCTAAATCGACGTGGATTAGCGTGGATAACACAATGTGTTCGCTGAATTGGCTCTGGAGTATTGGGCATATTTTCATCGAAAAATCATATTCAGTGCTGTGATCCATTTCTGGATGAATGGATACGTTAACAAACAAAATCGTCCATTTTGCATCAGCACTAATCCACATGAGATCCGAGAGTATCAATTGAATTCCAAGAACATCACTGTTCACTGTTTGGCGATGTTAACGCTACATACTTCGTTGAGAAGGTCAATAGCCAAGCCATCATAGGCAACAACAAGCACAATAGCTCAATGATTACCAACTACTTTTGGCCGATATTTGATAATCTGGACAGCCGCGATAGTTGTTTTCAATAGGACGACGCGAAGTGATACACTTGTCATGCCACATTGGATATTCTTCACGAGCAATTTGAGGGCATGGTCATCTAGCGTGGAGATGATGTTAACTGGCTACCGAGCATGTACGCTTTGTCCCCGTTAGACTATTTCTTGTGGAGATGTCTTAAATCGCAGGCGTATGTGAAAAAGTTACAAACCAAGGCGATCCTCAAGGCGATTCTTCACGAGGAATTTTAGGGCCTGGTCAGCTAATGTGGAGGCGATGTGAACTAGTCACCGAGCTTGTGCGCTTTGTCTCCATTCGACTATTTATAGTGGAAATGTCTTAAGTTGCAGGTGTATTCGAAAAAGTTACAAACCAAGGCAATTCTCAAAGTCAACATAACCTATGCTTTCGGTCAAATTCAATCCAATTTATGCGCTACAATACATGGAAACTTGGACATTTTGAATGCCCTTCATTCAGAGACACTGTGGGGTTTAAATTAGTGACAGCATGCATTAGAAAATGAAAGGAAGTAACTTAGTGTAGCAATATCATATAATGGTAGTCATATTCAAAATTTAAAACAAAGTTTAAAAAGATTAAGATTTAAGTTTAAAGACAGAATTACAGATAAAAGTTTTATAAAGAAAACGGAGGGTATTTCGAATTCTATTGTGTCTATGAACAAGCATGGCATAGAATCCGAATTCAATATTAAAATTTTTGCAAATTTGACAAACCATGGCTTATAGTACAATGGCTGTATAAAAGTATTTAGGAAAATATCGGAAAATCGTAGGAATTTGATGAAAATCTAATCCTAATACAATTCCAGATCTTTCTTTATCTTTAACTGTGGGTATGGATTACCCATCTTTTCTCATAAAAAGTGAAGACTAAACGTCAATAAAGAGGAAGATAATATTTCACGCTAGTTCAAGTTCTAAACTTAATAGATTTGGACATTTAACTGGACAATAGGAGCAAAAATATTTTTCTGAAAGCCTATATGAAAAACTTGTTTATTTCTTAAGCTACACAAAAAATATGTTAGATCCCTTACATATTTTGTATATGAGACATCTTCACATTAAGTAAATATCTGAAGAAACATAACCTTTGTTTGTAGGCTTAAGATTAATCCAAAAAGGCGGACACAGTTTTTAATTTGGCATAAATAACTGACAAAGCTGATTAGAGATTATTTCCATCACACTATTTTCTTTTTCAATAAGTAGATTTATTTAATGCTAAGGGATATATTTTGTTTTGAAAAATATTTGCTTAATATGACCATACCTTTAGAAAGAAAAAATGCTGAAGCTGCTCTCGATGACTTATTGCCTGTTATACAATTAAATTTAAATAGATTGTAAATAAAGAAATTTCGTCAACATTTTTCTACAATGTTTTAAACATGATTAATGTTTTATAAATTAAAAAATAGTATTTCATAAAAATAAATCAAATTGTTTCTGAGCTTTGTAGAATAACATCTTAATGATATTTACAATAATAATTTAAAATCTCTACTAAAATTTATTTTATTTGTAATTCTGCCCATATAAGCTTTTAAAAAATTTAAAAAAAATAAAAAAATAATTTATAATTAAAAAAAAAAACTTACGGACAATATTTGCTATAAAAAATTAATATTCAGAAAAATTTTTCTTCATTAAAAAAATATTTCTTGCTTTACAATTAATTAAAAAAATAACAATTCTAATGATTATAATGTAAATATAAATATTTTTGCTAAAAATTCAAACAGAATAAATGAAATGGAAAGGTATAAATAATTAATTAAATTGAAAAAGGACATTTTTGTTTAAATTTAAAACGGATAATTAATTCGAAACTACTACTTCAACACTTCCAGCAGCAGCATCCGTTAAAAGCAAAAATAACCAGACAGCAAAAATAACTTCTTAACTACGAAAAATTTTTTTGAGTGTAAAATTACATTTTTTTGGAAAAGAAAATCCTTTGTTTGCGTATTGTTAAAAAGCGGTTAAAAATCCTTGGTCGAAAACTCTTTTAAGTATTCAGAATGAAAATTTTGTTTTAATTTTAAATTTTTGTTTCAAATTTTTAGAATGAACACTCTAAAGATGCTTACTTAAAACTAATTTATTTTTATGAGTGTATTACAATTTAAATCCTTATGCAATGAGTTTTGTTTTTAAAATATTTCTCTGCATAAATTTCTTTTCAGAGATGGAATCAATAAATTAATATTAAAATCGACGAAGTTGCATAATTAACTCCTTAACTACTAAAATTTTTTAAAGTGTAAAATTAAATTTTTTTTTTTTTTGGAAAAGAAAATATTTTGTTTCTTATCGTTAAAAAGCGGTTTAAAATCGTTGTTCTAAAACTTGAATGAAAATTTTGTTTTAATTTTAATATTTTATTTCAAAATTTGGAAGAAACCTTCTAAAGATGCTTATTTAAAACTGATTTATTTTTATGAGTGCATTAAAATTTAAATCCTTATGCAATTATGAATAAATTTGTTTTCAGAGATGGAATCAATAAATTAATATTAAGATCGACGAAGTAGCTTAAATAACTCCTTAACTACGAACAATTTTTTGAGTGTAAAATTACATCTTTTTTTGGAAAAGAAAATCCTTTGTTTACATATCGTTAAAAAGCGGTTAAAAATCCTTAGTCGAAAACATTTTTAAGTATTCAGAATGAAAATTTTGTTTTAATTTTAAAGTTTTGTTTAAAATTTTAGGAGAAACCTTCTAAAGATGCTTATTTAAAACTAATTTATTTTTATGAGTGTATTACAATTCAAATCGTAATGGTATGAGTTTTAGTTTTAAGGTAGTACTCTGCATAAATTTTTTTCAGAGATGGGATCATTAATTACATTTTTTTACTGAAAAATTTCTTTGAGTGTGTGAAATTTATTTGCCCAGTTCTAGGCAAAAAACCAATAATAAGTTTTAAAAATACTTCTCACATATATTATCTTACATTTAAAAATATGTTTTATTATATCGATATTTTTATGTTTAACTAAATAATTTTTCTGAGTGTATTAAAAATATATGGTGTTGGGAAAAAGTTGGTTGCAAAAAACCCGAATTGAAACATTGTATATGAAATGAATGAGCTCTATCGTTAACATTTTATCAATTCGGGGTGAAAGTTATTATTCTATCTGTGTAACTGAACTGGGTATTTTAAAAATTTCTTCTAGGTGCAAAAAAAAAAGAAAATTTTTCAGCAGACTGCGACACGCTCTTACTCATTCTATACATTTTTTTCGCCTAGGTCAGAAAATCCCTCGAATTATCGCTTATAGTCCGATATATTGTTATTCATCCAAAAACCTATTGCCTACTGAGAATTTCGCTATTCGGGACTCCATAGAATAGAGTTTCACAGTTTTCCACTTACGAACGCCGTTTACCCTGACGTCCAGGGATCCAGATGTTTTCTTGTGGGTTTCTTTTGAAACTGGCCTTCTTAACTCTCAAAACATGATTTGCGCATTTGGCCACTATTTCGTTTGTGGAAGTGTTATAAGTTACGAGACCAAAATCCTATTTCTTTTTCATTTTTTCCTTCCTTCACATTTAAAGAATAAGTTTGCTGCCCGTCCAATCCTCCGTCGATATATAAACAACCTGGATTTTTAGCATTTCCCATTTAAAAGACTTATTTTTAGGAAAACCCCATGCCCAGTTGGCATTTGGCTTGTGCAGTGCCTATAATAACTTTGCACCGATGTTCATCAGGCGATCTTTCAGCTTTCGCTTTAATATATCTGTTCTGCTCTTCCCTGGCGTATTCAAGTACCATTGTCGTGGTGCATTTCTATAAAAATCAAAGAATATTTTGCGAGATCTTGCCTCTGGCGCCTTTAAAATTTTTCTTTGTTTTAAAAATGTGGAAAACACTTTCGACAATTTGTTCCGCTTGTTCTACATAGCCAAATGGGTGGCTGTCAGGAGAAGATAGTTGTCTAGATTACTACGTTTGTTAAACAATTTCCGAATTATGCCAGTGGAATGTTCAAAACTGTAATGAATCGCCTTGAGGGCGATTACTAGGGTAACGAAAGTTGTTCTTTTATGGTGCCTGGCGACACATCATATTTAACTAACCAAATTTGCACAAATGATTTATGCAACGTAGCTAGTAAAAATTTTAAGTATTTTGATTAACTTCAAACTCACCACGGCATATACATGAGTGAATATTCTTTACCAACATAATAATAGCGAAAAAGTTAAGTTGGATTCATATTTGATGTGTGGCCGAGCAACTTTATATCTTTTTTTTTATTACTTTACACCCACCAAACATATTTTCTGTACTCATTTCCGTAAATTCTATAAATGTTCTGCCATATACTGTCAACTGACTTTATTTTTTATTTTTTTTTTGAGCTTTGTTTTGTTTTGTCTTTGTTAACCAGCAAGTGTAATCAAATTACCGAAAAATAATCAAATAAAACACAATAAAATAAATTTGAAACCATATTCTAAAAAAGAGAAAAACTGAAAACCAAACACGATAACGAAAAAAAAAATTTTTAGTATTCGGCACACTTTTTTTTTTTACAACAAAAGTTAGAAACAACCGTACAAATATGATTAGAGTGTGAGTGTAAATGAATAATTGAATGAAAATTATAAAATCATAAGCTGATTTACAAGAAAAAAAAAACTACAAAATCCATCAGATCATATAACCATCAGTCATCTACAGTTACCATATAGTCGAAGCGAAATTTGATTTTCCAAATACACTGACATGCAATTGCATACATACGTACAAGCATGCATAGATTCTAAATTACTAGAGTAGATTTGGCTACAGAGATAGACAGACAGATAGACTGACATACAGATGGATGTACAAATAAGTGAATGAATGAAAGAATGAATGAATGAATAAATGGTTGTTTGGTTGGCTGGTTGGTTGGTTGGTTGGGTCTGGCCTGGTCTGGTTGTTGTGATAGACACAGAGATTTAAGAGAGTCACGCCTATTGTGTGAAAAACAAGTAAAATCAACAGACATAAACGGGTGGTGTTGATTTTATGATTTTTTTTATTTTTTTTTTCTAGTTTTTATTTTTTTTTCGTCTTTCATAAACAATTTTTTTTTATTATTTTTATTATAGTTTTCCAGAGCCATTGTTATTTGCCAAAAGTGTGACAAAACATACATGTTTTACAACATGCAACCATGCATTAAGGTTACACTGTTTTATTTGGATCTCAATTTTTTCTCTATTTGCTTCCACTTTTTAAAAAATTTTATTTCAAAATTTTTTTTCTTCTGTGTGCTGTAGTCAGTCAGTCAGTTGGTCGTCTTCAGTTGAAAAGAAAAAAAAATTTTTTTTGGTTGAAACAACCAAATTGTGTAACTGTAGACAAATTTGGCGTGTAAAATTTTATAAAAAAACAAAAAACAAATTAAAATGCTTTAAAAATTTTTTTTTGTTTTTGAAAACACCCACACATACTATATGATCAGAAATATTTCTGAAAAAAAAATGTGGGAGTTGAAATTTATTTTTACCAACAAATTTTTTTTATGTCATTATAAGCCCTACTACGTATAGACGAAAAAAAAGTTCAAATATTTAAAAAAAAAATTTTTTTTTTAATTTTTTAAGATTTTTTTAAAGTTTTATTTGCGTTATATTGGCAGATATTGAGGATTAGAAAACTTTACAATTCAAATTCCTTATCAGATAGGCTTCCGAACTAGCTTCTCACAACACTTATGCTGTGTTTGATACTTTTATACGTGAGTAGCTCGACCTACAGTTCAAATTCGACTGCGAACGGCAGATTTTTTGAGAAACTTTTCATGACAATTTTATTTGGCTGTCTGAGGGTTTGCCTTTCCCTTGTTAGAAACGAACGGACGTACCTCTGCGTTTCGTGAACGTTCGACTAATTCGTGATCTTCAGTACAGTGCGAGTTGGAGTTGGACTCCGTATTCGAACCTAGAACAAGCTTTTTAATGTTCAGAGTCAGTGATATGTTCTGATGGAATAGGTATTTGATGCAGGGATAATCAAATATTGGTCTAGAAGACAATATTATCTGCATTGGAAGGACTTAGTTGATTACAGTGAATCCATCAAGCTGGTTATAAAGTAAATAAATAATCATTGAAACCATACAGAGGATTGAGTTGGAAGAAGTCTTCTTCATTAAAAACCATTGGAATTGAGTCTATCGTTACGATTTCAAATTCGCGTCATATTGTTTCTAAGGTTTTTATATTTTAAACGCTGCGTTTTAAAGTGACCTTAAAGAATTTAACAATTTGACAAAAGGTATCACATTCTACGCTAAAACCAAAGTGTTGATGAAACAAAAAATTTTTCTAACAAAAAACCAAAAAAAAAGAAAAAACAATCGAACAAATCAAAACGACCGTTATGCGAGTATAAAAATTTTAACATTTTAAACGCGTTCGCCTAAACAATACAAAAATCAAAGTGAAGCAAAAGAAATCAAAGCCTTAAACTGAAACTGGCCTAAGCGAGCGTACTTGAAAATCAAACCGAAAAAAAAGTGACCAAAAAAACTCTACTGCAATATTTTGAAGAGACAAAAGCCAAAAGGCAACAGACACTAAAATGTTAACATTCGGATTGCTCTAAAAATGATGACATTTTTGTGGTTTTTGGACTGTTTTTTCGAAAGACTTACTCAAACGTAAGAAAGACAGGCGAAAAAAAGTACCAAAAAAAAAAGAGAAAAAAAAACTTAAAAATATTTGCAGACGCGACACTTCATACATAATAAAATCGTGAAATGTCTCAAATGTTGTTGATTT
>QOCX01007324.1:0-10267 GCA_005959815.1 Sarcophaga bullata
TTACCCTTTGGTGGTGATGAGTGATAATAAAGTCCTTGAAATCTACGCCTACGTTTGGGTGGCATGTTGCTGTTGTTGCTTTAAAGCTTTTATTTTATTTTGAATTTCTTTTTTTTTTTGTTATAATAAAATATTTTCTTTTCCTTTAAACACTACGTATCAGAAATAAATAATTGAAAGACGACTGAAACTATTGAACAAATGTAAACAATTTATGGAAAATTCCACAAGATTAAAAATGGTAAATTTATTATCATTTGCAAAATGTTAAAAACAAATGTTTTGTCACACAAATTATAAATTTCACAATATTTTTATTTGAATTGCATTAAAATGTTTCCATCGTAGTTGTTGTTATTGTTGTTATAAAATCGTGTTTTTGTATAATTTATCATTTAAAACACACACAGATATTATTTTACATTCACAAACAAAATCATAAAATTATTATCACCATCATTATTGCATAAATTTACATGTATTTTGTTATTACATTACTGCACCAGCTCTGGAAACAAATCAAGAATAATCTACAGCAAAAAAACAGAGCGAATTCTTCACAAGCACTTTTTTATTATAATAATTATCATAATAATGGTTAAAAACTATACATATAACACACATACACACACACGGATACACAGTTAAGCCTTTTAATGCACTGTGAAAATTTTTACAAAAGCAAGAGAGAGAGGAAGAGATAGCAAGAGTGCAGCAGGAGCATGAGATATTTGTAATAATTTACATCGAATTTTTATTCACTATTGAATACTAACACACGTTTTTATTTGGAATTTCCTTCCGTTTTTTGTTTAATTTTGTTTTTTTTTTTTGTAAGCAATTCTTCTATTTTGTTTTATTTTTTTATTTTTTGTATTTCCTTTTAATTTATGCCATCCGTAGGCGTTGAGTGACCAACACAAAGTGTCTGTATTTCAAATTCATGCATTTGCAGCTCTGTAACTGTATTCCAAATTCACATACACACACGCTCGCTTATTCACATTCGAAGAGAATTCTTGTGTTATACCCACTGCAAAACCAAACTCTCACACTTAAACATTTGCTGTTGTTGGTCATTCGGCTACTCTATAAAAAAAAAATTAAAAACAACAACAAATAAATTAAATGAACATAAACCAGCAGAGTATAATTGACTAGAAAAACCAAAAACAATAAATGACTAACCAAACAGAGACACTTTTAAAACCAAAAAACAATAATGATAGCCATGCATACTATCCTAGTGTGAGTAAGTGTTTGTTTATCATTATTAATGCTCATTTTTATATTCATTTTAATTCTCTCAATTTATTTCTTTACATTGTTGTTGTTTTTATTTATTTTCTAAAATTTCTCCAGTATTAATAGAGTGCTGTTTTTCATATTTATGTTCGTGTTTTGTTTTTGTTTTTGTTTTGTTTTGTCTTGTTGTTTTATTCACTTGTTTTGCTATTCGGCCATTGTTGTTTGTTGCTGTTGTTGTTTTGTTTTATAGCATGTTGCATTTCTAATGAGCTTTAATGACACACATATGACAGAGTGTGTTTTGTTTTCCTTTTGCTCTGTGATTTTATAAGCAAAGAGACACTAACAGGTTAATCAAACCCTAGGCACAAGAGGCAGAATAGTTCGATGGTGAATAAATCACCAGAAAATTCAAAAATGAAGGAAAAATTATGAATTTTCCATATTTCGAATAAAAATTATTTAAACATGGGCTTTAGGATAAAAAAAAAATTGAAAAATATTTCAGAAATCAATTTTAAAAAGGCATTTTATCCAAAAATAGGCCCCAAATTGAAAAAAAAATATTTTTTTAGTGTACTCTACTAAGGTGAAAAGCCAGAAAATACAAAAATGAATCCTTAAAGATTAATAGAGGTTAAAAGATAATAGGAAAAAATGATTGGCAATTTATCGAAGGTAAAAAACAAGTTATCGGTGTGCCATATATTATAAACTTATCAATAAATTTTGTTTTATCGATTAAATATTAGGTTTTCTTAAAACTACATGCAAGAGAATGCTATTAGAATTCAATTCTGCCGGTAAGTTAAATTAAATTCCGTGCAACTAAATTTTTCAAAAATTCCTCCGATAACAGTTTAATACATAAAATTTTAAATATTTTTTTTCTAAACATTAACCAATTTGTTTTATATCATGTTCATAAATACCATCGCATAACATGACAAAAGAAAAAAAAAAAGGACACATAATAAATGCAATTGCATGTCCTTTTCATAAATAAAAAAGCGTTCAAAGATAAATTCATAAAATTTCCCGTAACATGAAAACCAACGCCTACGCTATCCAAAACCCATTTTTAATCTTGATAAAAACTATTTTCCCAGGTAATGATAGAAAATCATTAAATGTGTGCATTGTGACTAATAAATTTCCCCTGTTTATGTTGTACGATTATCTGGCTACGCTTAGAATAGATCATGCACAAAGTAATTTATCAAACCCTAAAAGCTAGAGTCATTAGTTTAACCAGATAGAAAATATGACCCACAAATAGAAAAGTTCATTGCTCTTAATAAAATGAAAAGAGAATTCGCAAAAACATATGTTGCCAGTTTTCTTTCTGAATAAAATAAGAATAAAATTCTTTTCGATTGTAACAAACATTGAATCTTTTATTCTATTTTTTTATATTTTTTGGATAACTTCAATTTCCTAAAGAAATTTCTTTCCAAATATCTTAATTTACTATTAAAACAAAATTTCTGTAAAAACATACATACATTTTCTATAATAAATCTTAATTTCCCAAAAAAATTATATCGATAATATGAATTTTCTGTGGAAAACTTATCGATAACATAAAATTTTTATAGAAAGCTTATCGATAACATAAAGTTTCTATATAAAACTTATCGATAAATCAAATTTTCTATAGAGAACTTATCGATAATTCGAATTTTCTATAGAAAACTTATCGATAACATAATTTTTCTATAGAAAACTTATCGATAACATAAATTTTCTATAGAAAACTTATCGATGACATAAAATTTTTATAGAAAACTTTTTGATAATTCGAATTTTCTATAGAAAACTTATCGATAATTCGAATTTTCTACAGAAAACTTACCGATAATTCGAATTTTCTATAAAAAACTTATCGATAATTCGAATTTTCTATAGAAAACTTTTCGACATAAATTTCCTATAGTAAACTTATCGATAACATGAATTTTCTATAGAAAACTTATCGATAACATAATTTTTTATAGAAAATTTATCGATAACATGAATTTTCTATAGAAAACTTATCGATAATTCAAAATTTCTATAGAAAACTTATCGACATAAATTTTCTATGAAAACTTATCGATAACATAATTTTTTTTATAGAAAACTTATCGATAACATAAATTCGCTATAGAAAACTTATCGATAACATGAATTTTCTCTAGAAAACCTATCGATAACATACATTTTTTGTTGATAAATTATCGATAACATGAATTTGTTATAGAAAATTTATCACTAACATGAATTTGTTATAGAAATTTGTTTCTAAAATTTACATACTATTACCATAATTCGGTAACCTGGACTTTTGTTTAGCAAAGTTATGAATATCTCTGAAAAATTATCTTTTTTCTATTGAATATTAATTTTATTGATAACATGAATGTACCAACGAAAGTTCATCGATAAATTATATTTTTGGTACAATGTTATTAACATTCGTTATATTTTCAGTTTAAACTTCTTGACCTAATTACTATAAATAATCGCCCACTGTAAAGTATAACGAGTGCTTCTGTCACATGCTTATCACATACTCATGTGGTCAAGGTTATGTTGTCAACCAATAATTTTCTAAAAGAAAACCACCAAAATTCCATCACAGAAAAAAGACAGAAAAAAATATAAAAACAATTTAATGAAAGTAACACAAACGTACGCATAAATATATGCATGTATGCCATGAAAAGAAAGACAATGACCAATATTATCGAATATAAATTGAGGAGTTCTATTCGAATGCCATAGAATTTAGGTCAATAAATAAAAATAACAACGTGAGTAATTGTCTTGGACAAAGGCTTTCTCTCTAACAAAATTAACATGAATTACTTATGCGTGTGTTGAACGCAAAACAACAAAAATAAGCCTTAAGGTTCTTTAAAAATTAAAAGCGTGCGAGTTGTTTAAAAAAGAGTTTCTCTTCTTATAGAAATTTTTTTGTTTGACTTTATAACAGTTAGTCAAGTAAACATGTACACACACAGTTACCTCAGGCTAATTCTGTTGTTGGTCACATCATGATTAAGAACAATTTAATTGAATTGTAGAAAATAACCTTCAATTTAAAAAGAGAGTATTTGAGTACTTTATTTCTAAATAACAAGGTAGAACTACATTTCAAAGAACAGGCTATTTTAAAGAATTCGACGTCACCATAACAGTAGAACAAAAATAATTTTAAACATTAAAAATTGCCGGGTTTAACATTTTAATTAAAAGAAATTTAAAAAAATCAATGACGCAATCCTTTTCACGAAGTGATTTTAAAGAAGAATTAAGGATGCATAGAAAAATTTTCTATAGAAAACTCATGTTATAGAAAAGCCTTCTACAGAAAATTCATGTTATCGAAATTTTTCTGTAGAAAATTCATGTTATCGAAAAGTTTTCTATAGAAAATTCGTGTTATCGTAAAGATTTCAATATAAGATTTATGTTATCGATAAATGTTTTATAGAAAACTAATGTTATCGAAAAGTTTTCTATAGAAACCATTTCACTAGTTCATGTTATCGAAAAGTTTTCTATAGCAAATTCAAATTATCGAATATTTTCTATAGAAAATTCATGTTTTCGTAAAGTTTTCTATAAAGAAATCATGTTATCGAAAAGTTTTCAATATAAAATTTGTGTTATCGATAAATGTTTTATAGAAAATTCATGTTATCGAAAAGTTTTCTATAGAAATCATTTCACCAATTCATGTTATCGAAAAGTTTTCCATAGTAAATTCAAATTATCGAATGTTTTCTATAGAAAATTCATGTTTTCGTAAAGTTTTCTATAGAAAATTCATGTTATCGAAAAGTTTTCAATATAAAATTTGTGTTATCGATAAATGTTTTATAGAAAATTCATGTTATCGAAAAGTTTTCTATACAAATCATTTCACCAATTCATATTATCGAAAAGTGGTCGATAGAAATCATTTCGCCAATTCATGTTATCGAAAAGTTTTCGATATAAAATTCATGTTATCGAAAAATATACTGTGGAGAATTCAGGAAAATTGATTTTCTACAAGAATTTCAAGTTATCGATAAATTTTTTACATAATATTTTTGATGTTGATAAAATTTCTATGCAAAATTAAATTTTTCGTGAAACTAAAATATATGTTATCGAGTATTTTTTGAATTTTGAAATGAATTTTTTCATCAAATTTCAGTGTAGTGCTTTTCGATATTATCGATTCATTTAATTATTATTATTAACACTATTTTACTCACATACGATTTTTTTTATGAAATTTATTATTCAGAAAGTGTTTTATCTCAATTTTAGGCGTATTTATCGTGTCACAATAATTTTAAGAGTAACATTGGTGAATCCTTATCATTCTCATTAACAGTGTGGTAGAGTAAGTGTATTGCGTTACGAATGAGCTTTACTCACCCGCAGTGGCGTATGTGGAATATTCGAAATAATATTTATAACGTATACGCATTGTTGTTCTGTACAATTTTATTTTTTGTTTTCATTTCTAAAATTACAACAAGGAAATTACAGAAGATTTAGAGAAAACAATTCAATTAATTTTTAATTTTCTTTTAAATAATTGACAAGGAAATGCACTCAACCTACAATGTCTGACTTAAGAGAGCGGATGTCTAACAAATTAGTTTTCTCTCCGTAAATAATTTATTTTTCTTTTGTTTTGTTGCTAGTTTTTTCAATTAATTGGCAATTTTCCCAAAAAAAAAATGTAAAAGTGAAAACAGAATTTATTTTCTTTTATTGATTTAAATTATGCAAATTGTTGTTGGTTGTTGAAGTTGAAAAAGGACGATTTTTTATGTCCAATTTTAATGAAATTGTTAACAATATTGTAAGTGTTTGAGTGTATTGAAGAAGCTTTTAATTTAAATAAATTGTTTTGTTATGGTTGGCCAGTTGGTTTAGAAGAGTTGCGTGAGCCATTAAAATATTTCAATGATTTCGTTAATTTAATTAAAAGGTTGGGAAATAAATACTTTGGGAAGTAATTGTAAAATAACACAGGAACAATAACAAGAATTTTCTATAGCGGATTTATCGATAACATGAATATTCCATAGAAAATTTATGTTATCGATAAATTTAAAATTTATTTTATCGATAAATTTAAAATTTAAGTTATCGATAAATTTTCTATAGAATATTCATGTTATCGATAAATCTGCTATAGAAAATTTATGTTATCGATAAATTTTTATGTTATGTTTTCATGTTATTGTTCCTGTGTTATTTTACAATTACTTCACAAAGTACCGTACCTATAGAAAACTTATCGATAACATAAATTTTCTTTAGAAAACTTATCGATAACATACATTTTCTATAGAAAACTTACCGATAACATACATTTTCTATAGCAAACTTCTAGCTAACATGCGTTTTCTATAGTAAACTTATCGACAACATAAATTTTATATCGAAAACTAATCGTTAGCATGAATTTTATATAGAAAACGTATCGACTGTATGGAGCTTCTATAGAAAGCTTATCGATAACATTAGTTTTTCTATAGGAAATTTATCGATAACATGAATTTCTTATAGAAAATTTATCAATAATATTAATTTGTTACAGAAGATTTATCGATAACATTTTATTTGTTAAGGAAATAAATATTTTGAGAAGGATTTTTAAAATAAGACAGGAACAGGACATTCTTAAACCTGCTGTCAAAGAAAAAATCATATAAAATGGCAATGGTTTCTGCATGTCCATATGCTTCTCAAAGAAACTGCAGTCATCAGTTTTCGTAGCTATATTTATGGTCTAGAGTAACTATACTATACAGTCCTCCTATAAGTTATTACAGGCATTAGAGGAATGGACAGACAAATAAATTTCAGTAAATTTCACAGTGCTGTAAATTGCCAGAAGTGTCACTAAGTACGCAGCAGAGGTATGAGATGCGATTAAAGACATTACGGAAAATTTGAAAACCTTGGAAAACTATAAGTGACATCCATGCTTGATTGGTCGGTTAATTTCAGTGGCTCCTAGCAGAGTACAATTTTTCCCATTTTGCTGCCATAAAATTCAATGCAAATGCTGATGTTATCTGGTATACGTTTCTGTGGCTGGATAACAGACCACTACAGCTAAACTAATCAATTGCCAATAATCAAGCGGCCAATATTTCTTGGATCGCTTTAGACACAACGCTGTTTCCGTGAAGTTTACCGCGGGGTCGCAACGGGCCGCTATGCGTGCTCATGTGAGCTTTTGGTATCAAAGCTAGCACTTTAACCTACCTACCTACTTACTTCATAACAATTCGATTGACGATTCTCAGAATATTTTCCGACTTTAATGGCAAGAAATTTAAAATAAAAAAGTATTACAACAATTGTCTTCTTTTTACAAATGCTGACCTATTTATCGTTACATAAAAACACTCATTTTAAAATTAATTAGTAATTGAACCACAGTACACTGTTCTTATCAATGATTTTTTAGCTCATGCCCGTGGTGAACATTGTCCTTAAAAGTGCGTCAGGTATTGCCTTGGTCTTGCATTATTTAGTGTTAAGATATTAACGGCAATTTTTCTTTTATCGAAACCATTAACAGACAGCAATTAGTAATTTTTATCATTAATTGCGTAAATCACTTGAAAGATAATCTCTTGCTCGTACACATACACTCTAGCTACTCTCAGACAAATTAACACCTTGTAAATCGATATGAAATATTTCCTCAATTGTTAACGCAGGCATGACCTCGAGTGTTTTTTTTTCTTTCTTTCCTTCGTTTTATTGATTAATTATTAATAAAGTTTTATTAGCAATTATTAATATTCACACTCTTGCTCATACATGGACAATAACAGGTTAAATGTTACACGTTTTTTTTTTTTGTTATCGATTTTCTTTTGCACGGAAAAAAATTAAAAAAAAAATTGCACACTGACCCTGCTCAAGATAGTAATTTTTCATTTACCAACACTTTTGCATTTTCTTTTCGTTTTATTTGATTTTTACATGGTCAATGTCCTTTTTAATTTTATGCAAATCATGCAAGTTTTCCTTGCCTCACACCATACATATACACACGCATAATCGTAGTTGAACTTTCTTTCAGCTTCATACACGTTTCTTGGCATTATTTTAGTTGTAAATTAAATATTTTTCTAAACATTTTTATTTTTAACTTTAAAATTTAATTTTTCATGTTTTTTCTTGTTGTTTTCTTTTCTTTTTTTTCTTCGAATTCGTCTTTTTAGTTCGCGTATCCTTTGAAGACTGTGTCATATCCGTTTAATGCCTGCCTATTTTATCTAATTTTTCTCTTTAACAATTGCTTCCTTTTTTTCGGTTTTTTTTTAGTTCTTCAGTAATATTTCATACTCTACACCCACAATACACGTACACAAACACACACACACACAACTACAAAAACTATTAATGTTTTTATTGTATTAGAAATTTTAGAGAAGACAGAGAGAGAGAGAGAGAGAGCGTGTGCCAGTAAAACAATTTTTTCTCAGGTTTTTTTTACTTGTTGTTCCATCAAAATAACATTTTCTAGGGTATTGTCTTACTATTGTGTGCGTGTGTGTCTGGATATGCAAAACGAGAGAGAGTGAGTATGGTGGTGGCTGTATACGAAAAGAGACAATGCAATTTTGTTGGCGGTTTAGTACTGTATATACATACGTATATGAAACTTAGCAATTACCCTCTCAGAGAGTACTTTGCAAAATTCATGTTTTATCTCTACAGTTTCTGTTGTTGTTGTTGTTGTTGTTTGTGTTGTCTAGAATTCAATGTGCTTTTTTCGTTCAAGTAAGTCAGGGTATGTAAGCAAGCGTATTGGAAATTTTAAAAGAATTTTTGTAAAGAGTTTTGTATTATTTTGTTTATTAAGTAAGTATTGTCACATACATACATACATACATACATACATACATACATACATACATACATACATACATACATACAACTACATACATACATATATAACCTAATTGGGCATTACAACCAGGATTACGTGAGGATTACGACTTAGCTCCCTTAACAGGGAGTTTAATTTCACATAAGAGTTGCGGAAACTTCTGTTTAAATTTGACTCCGAATGACAGATTATTGGGAAGCTTTTCATGGCAATTTTATTTACTCTCAGAGCTTTTGCCAGAAATCTCTTGAGAAGGCAGCTGCCGAAGAAATATTTGTTCATATTTCGTTTAGTTGGAGATGTCTGACCTGGGTTTTGAACCGTGGCCTTACTTTTAATAAGCCAACATGCTACATACGAGATCTAGACCTCTGCCTACTAGGCACCTAGTCCCCGAACTACTATACGGTATTACACAGTGGTGCTGTTAATCTTTTGGATTTGCCACTTCTTTATATGGCCTGTGTTATCGTGCTAGCATTGTGAATTTCTGCTTCTACTAGCAGACAGCTTGAACCTCTGCGAAAGGCGAATTTACTCATAGCATTCCCATTGCTTTATCCCCTCTTCTGGATCGAACTTATCAATGATTAAATTTCCATTCAATGTTCACTTAATTATAGACATTTGCACTCAACAGTTTCATCTTCACAAGGGACCACAGATCGTAAGAGCTACTTTCCTTTCTCTCTTTTGGTTGTATTATCACTGAGTTAGTTGCCCTCGACAGTAATAGTTTCCTTTTACTTTTGACCTCAACTGTGAAAATTCATTTAAGACTTTCGCTGTCTCTCTGTAAATATGGTACACGCGATGCCTGATCGTCTATCACTATGTCCAGATATTCGTTGAACTTGGAGGCAATATATCACTCCTGACAACTTGAATATTATTCGCTTCTTTACTGTGTTGTTCCCCGCCAGTATATGAGGCTATATCTTCCAAGTATATTGCTTGAACCACTTACATGATATCATTAGCGAATCCCATAATGGATATCACTTTCGGAACCTTTATATCACACACCATCATACTTCATAATAGCGGTACAAATACAAAACATCTACGAGCTATTGCCATTATAACGTAACTTCCGAGATGTAACGTAAC
>QOCX01007325.1:0-10266 GCA_005959815.1 Sarcophaga bullata
CTTTATTCTTGCACTACGTTGTAGATTTTACATAAGGAGCTAGGATTACTCGCTTAATTAATAGGATATTACAACCTTTTAGTAAAGATTACAACCTGTTTTCACGCACCACCCATGTTGTGTGTGCTAATTTTTTTAATTTTGTTTACTGGGAAGAAGTCGCCTAAGGAAAAAAAAATTTTTTTCCATTTCGTTTTGTAAGAGATGTATAGGCTGGGGTTTGAACCACAGATCCTGCGATAATAAGTTACTGAGAGTTTATTTACTGAAAGCAAGTGGCCTAAAGAAATTTCTTTTCATATTTCGTTTTGTATGGGATGTTTGAGCTGGGGTTTGCAACACAGGTTCTTGTCTAAAAGATCAGCAACCTAACAACTAGACTATGGTGACTTCATAGTAAAGAGTTATTTGCCTAGCTCGGGTTATGCACGACGGTGTTTTGTTCTGGAAGATTCAGTGAAATGCGTAGCAAACGTGATATGGTGTGGATTTTCATTTGAGTGAAAGCAATCATTTGCCCTGGGAATTGCAGGACCTTCCCTGCAATGTTTCTTCAGCTATCGCACCTCAGCATTGGCAAATATCTTTCCACTGGGTTAATGGAAAAAAAAAACATCTCTAGGATATTCCAACAGAGCTCTCTCACCAAGTTTTTAGGGAGAAGCGCAGTAAGAGATAATTTCCTACTAAATGGATACGTACTGCAGTCTTTGTGCCTGAATGATTCAAAGCAATCCACGTGATTGCCCGTACTTAGTTGCTCCGCTTCCCTTTTAAGTCCTCAAATTAGAAAAGCTTTACAAATAGATGGCAATTTACAATGTTGCAAACTCAAGGCTATTGTGAAAAGTGTTTCTTATGACAAGTGCTTCATTTTTTGGTTTGGTTTGGTTTCAACAAAAAATTTAAATTTTTATTTTTTCCGTTTATTCGTTCGCTTGTTTTGCTATTTATTGACCTCATTTGTTCTCAATACAAAATGTTGTTGTTGTTGTTGTTTTTCTTTTTTTTCTAAATATTTTGGTATCTGTTGATATGTTGTAAAAGAAATGTTAAACTTGATCCAAAAAAATCAAAAAAAAACCAAAATTTCTTATTTTTTCAACAAAACAACCAAGAACATATTTATTGTTACTTGTTGTGGCTGCCTGCCATTTGCTCTACAATTTTATTTGATTTTATTCTTAATTTATTGTAGATTTTTTTTTTTTTGTTATTTCTTGTTATTGTATCACAAGAAAACATTATGGAATGAATTTTTGGCATTTTACCAATAAAATTCATTTGGCGTTACTGAATTTGAAATCAAGATTTATTATTTCAAAAAAATATGTTCGTTTTCTGTTTTTCTTTCTTTCTTTCTTTCTTTTTTCTGATTTATTTTACATCTGCTGCTGCTACTTACTTGGCTACTGTGGCTGTGTAACAGCGAAAATTGATGATGAAAAATTTTTCAAACATGATTTCGATGAAGGTATATTTGCTGGGAGGTAGCTTGATTAGCTAATGCCTTGTAAACATATGCTAATTTTCTTTTCAAATATTTTCCTCAACTATTTCAATGCTAAAAAGATTTTCAGATTTTAAATAATTTTCTTTCTTTTTATATGATTGCCCAGTATTTTTATATTGGGTAGACAGTTAAAATAGATTAGGGGGAGTAGCAGGTTTCTTAAATCAAACTAACCGATAAATCTTAATTGAATTATTTTAATATTTTAAGGCTATTATTACAACTTGCCGTTAACTAAAGGGAGGATTTTACAGGGCAAATAAATTGTTTTGCTCATTATTATAAGTAAACAATAAGGTAGAAGTGAGCGTTAAGCTAAAGTCAAGTTTATGTTCGAACTCGCCAGATTACATATTTTATTTTCAATAATGTCAACTTCAAATTTAAACCAAACAAAACAAAGCTCGTCATTGTCACTGCATTTAAAAAAATGCATTTAAAATTAAGCAGTTTTATCGACATTGCTCCGACACTGCCATATTTTTGAAAAAGTTAACGTTATTTTATCATTCGGTTATAATAACGAAAAGATGTTAAACTTTTTGACCTTAAAGTTCACTTTAGCTAAAGTTACCGTTAACTAAACTTAACTTTAAACGGAAGTTGTAAAAATGGCCCCTAAGGAATGAAGTTCAATGAATTTAGTGATCCATCCAATATCTAGCAATGATAGTATAAACACATAGACGATAGACGATCGGCTACAGAAAGCTGCCAAGTTTAGAATGTACACATTTATAGGAAGACAATTATATTGACGGCAGAACAGAAAAAGCTAAAGCAGTAAGCTAAGCTGTTTTCTGTCCATCTTAAAGTATAAACACATAGACAACAGGCAGCTCGTCAATTCGACAGAAAATACCGCCAACGTTTTTCTGCATTAGGCGAACCGCATAGGGCAAATGAGAACGTGTCGCGATGTAACCTGAAACTAATATTATAAAATAAACTGGTCCACACTCTCTTTTTTCTCAACTGTTCTACAAGTCATACAGAAGTCATTTGCATGCGAATCCATAACACAATGACCCTTGAAAATAGATTCACTAACAGAGATTTCCCTCCTATTAAATTTCCTCGACAGCTGCGGTTATATTAAATGCGACTTTTTCCAAATGTACAGCCAAACAGTGGTGAGAAATATCAATAGGAGTACTCACATTATAATTGTAGCAGGAACCCATAGACAAACACAAAACTAATAGGAGAGTTGATCAAGAGTGTTAAATGCACTACTGTTGCCAGAAAGGCAGAGTTTTTTAAAATTCCATACCACACCTCATCCTCCAGTTTAGAAGTGTGGGTTTACTTCTCAAGAATCTCCAAAGTAGACCATGTCATAGGACCAGCCTTTCGTGCACTAAAATCCAATCCTGAGCCATTTCCTATCAAGACTAACTTCAGACGAAATATAATGAATTTCACTTTAAGTGAGGGGTTTCTCATTACAATCTGTCAACCTGACAGTGTGAAAAGACGCCTGCATTCTAGACAACTGAGGCAAACTAATGATATCACTACAACTGATATGGTTTGGAATCCGCAAGGATACAAAGAAAGGGGAGAACATAGATTGCGTTCGAAGAAAATATCAGAATAGCAAAAGTAGAGGAGGAATGAAGACGTAAGTAGGTAGTGAGAGCTCAAACCTCAGCTCAGACATCTCCAATAAAACGAAATACGAAGAAATATTTCCTCGGTGACTTCCTCTCAGTAGATGTGTGACAAAAACTCTGACAGTAAATAATAAAATTACATTAAAAAAATTCTCAAAAACAATCTGTCGTCGATATTAAACTGTAGACCCAGCTACTCATGGAAAAACTAACACATACAACATGAGGGTGATGTAAATAGCTAGGTTGCAATTCTGCGAAAAAGGCTGTAATGACCTAAAGAAAAGTATGTAACCGCTGTCCTAGAAGGAAAGATGGGAAATTATATACAGTCAACGAAAAAAGTCGAAATACACCACTGTATGTAGACCCTAATTTTTCTCAAATTGAAAGAGATGTTATGGCATTGTCGGGTTAAGTTACTTTAGATCGGAGTGGTAGCTCTGATATCAAAAAGCTCACTTGAGTACGTAAAGTGACCCGTTGTGACGCTACAGGTGAACGCAGTCCCAGTACTGATCAGGGAAGGGGAAAAAATTGGTCAGTGCAAGGGCTAGACATATGGCGTTGTTAAAGTCATTTAAAATTAAGAACGTGTGAAAAACGAATATGAAAGAAATATAACATAGACTTTATTGAGAAAAAAAACATAAAACTAACGAAAAATGGTGTATGTAGACTTTTTCTTTGACTGTATAATAAACAAGGACGACTTCCCTATCTTTTACCAATTACTTTAGAATAGGTTGTGCGAACAACTTTACGAACCTTGTGAGCAAAGCCAGCTTAGTATAATAACTCAGACCGGTGCTAGATCTAAGTCTAATGCAATTTATCTTAAGAAGAGTGCATACAATCGAGGTGCTTGATATTTTATCGTTGTACAAACTAAAGACCATAGGGTTCTAACACCAGTCACTAAAGAAAGTAGAGTCTTTCCCGCTTATTAAAAAGAATTTATCACTCATAGTTCAATACACTTTTCTAATAGTGATGGTTCTTTCATATAAATAAACAAAACCCGAATTATATCTGCTTTCAAAATAACAATAATTCTGATGATAAAGAAAAAATATTACAAGCGGTAGATTTTTTTTTTCCAATAACTATCTACAGTTTTATGGGCATTATCTCACACAGTTTCACACTGAAGAACATTTCAAAATTATTATTATTTTTTTTTTATTTGTTTTTATTGCCTTTTCAAAATAGGCAGGTAGAAAATATTGAAAACAACAAATTCTAGAGAAGAAATCAACCCTCCCATCATATTTATGAGACAACTTAATAATGCGGATGTAATGAACACGAAAAGGTAAAGCATTGGCTGGGAAATGTTTAGGCGCCTGTTTAAGAGTCAAAATCTGTGGAAAAACACTTTTTAAAAGATAAAGAAAGAAAGAAGCAAACAAAAATTCTATTTGAATAATAATCAGTAGAGTTAGGTTTATAAGAACGAACAGGTGGTCTGCCTATTCCTCCTCTTATTAAATGAGACTTAAATTACAAAGATAACTCAAACGGATAAACATAAAGAGAACAACAAAAGGAAAACCTTTACCTCTTAATACAGTTTTAATTTTAAAATTTTTAAAATCTTTCTTTTGAAATCCCGAAAAACTCTGTCTCTTTACACAAAGCCGTGGTTTAGTATTTGTCTCAAAGAGTCTTTCTTTTCTTGTATTTGGAATTTGGAATTCTTTCATTTAAGGGCCGAGACTGTATTTAAACCATAAATTCTATAAACATTTTGGTTTTTAAATGTAAATGTTAATTTAATTGAATGTTTTATGTTCAAATGTGGAAGGAAAGAAAGAAAAAAAAACAAGATTTTCATTTGAATATTCAAATTCAATTCAAATCAATTCTACACGTACACACACAGGTATTTTATTGTTTAAACAAACAAACAAACAAATTATAAACCAACCAGCAAGCTAGCCAGCCAGCCAGCCAGCCACTCGGTCATTAAGCATTTGAGTACGTGCCCAGGCCATAAAAGGATATTTGGCCAGTGATTTATGTCATTGGTAACGTAAATATGCCTTTTGCATAATATTTATTTTATTTTCTTTTTATTATTTCAATTCGTTTTATTGATTAATTTTTAATAAATAATAAAAAAAAATTGAAAACAAAAAAATATTCTTTTTGGTTTTATTTCCGTAAAGAAGCCACACATACAAGGTAAATAGCAAGGGTATTCGCTTAAAAAAAGTTTCATAAACAAATCACTCACAGTTCTAAAGCATAGGTCAGGTTTGTAAAGTTTAAAGCATTTCGCTAAAATAGATCCAGAAAAAAGGCTCTGGTATGGGCCATAAAATATCTTTTACTCTCCTTTTAATATTTCACAATCACGGCAAGCTTGACCGCCGCACACAAAGCTCACTTGGGTCTCATCAAAGAACCCTCAAGTCATGCCTAGCTAGGCTAGTGATTCCGAATAGATTTGATACAAGTTCTTTTCCCCGTAAAGGGGAAGCTTTTCTCAGTATAGGATCAGATTTGACCAGACTCTCTACAATTTATTTCAACCATATTTCCGTTATAAATAATTGAAGCCCGTGTGAAATCATCAGGTGTGCTCCTCAAGAAAGAAGTGGCCTTCCAAAGTGTGAATTCCTTTAAACTAGTATTTGCAGCAATTTTAACATGAGCGTTAGCTATGTTGTGTACCTTTTTCGTTAGGAATTTACAAGAAAACAGCCACTGAATGTTTACTTCCTGCAGCGAATGTGGATAATTAATGGACAATGAAAGTTATCGCTTTACGGTCTGTAAAAGATATATTTTGGTACTGCCGGAATCTTTTATAGCCATTATTACATTGTGAATAATATTACGATAGTCGAATAGTTTAAGGAATTATCTGGTCTAGGTTAGTTGGCGTCACTACACATAAATCGACGCCAGTGGGTATGATTTAGCTCATGTCTAGACTCATTTGTATGTCGCGAATGTCGCCTTGGCCGCTAATTTCAGACAGCTGCGGTGTGTTGAATTGCTTTAATAATAGGTTACTGTACGTTTCTCACATGCGTTCCCTCTTTCTGGCAGGGATTGGATACCTATGTTATGTGACAGTCGCGGCTGCTCTTCTTCTTGCTTTAGTCGCAAAGTCAGACTTCGGCAGAGTTATTGACAGCTAGGTGGCCAGCTCGTAACAACGATAGATGCCTCCTTAGTACAGACAGTTCAATGGTAACCACTGTCCTAGTGAGGTAGTCGAGAGAGAAGAAATTATCCTCTTGTCGATTTGATAATTCGCCAGTTTAAGCTCAATCAACACAGATATGTTCTTGCTGTTTACCGCGACGCGTCGCATTTGATGCAGGGATTGGTGTTTTATGTTCGGTGTTTCGTCGTGTGGTGCTCGTTCTTGCCGAGAAGTCCGCGGCGAGTACTGTTGGGTGTTTACTCGTCCGCTTTGCTGGAGCGCCGCAAAGTAATTTGGGAGCAGTGCCTGTCGAAGTGTGTGTTTGCCAAACGTAATCGGTTTCCCGCAAGTACGATATGGCTTGACAGTGTGTTAAGAATGAGACTGGTTTGACCAGCAAGTTCCCGCGCGTCTTCGTCCTGGAGCCCTCCCTGTCTATGGATTCAGCGCAGAAGACCATTTAATTGCACATGGTTGTCTCGCACGTATCCTTCCTCGGGTAGCACTGTGTACGATTTCGAAAGGTCATATATGGTCTGGTAGCAAAGTTCATCACAGTTTGGCCTGGTTTAGCGTACCGTTATGCAGTGTGCAGTCATTCAAAGAATTTGAGACCACGATGTGGGTGCGCGTCGGACTTTGGGATGTTCTGAGATCGACAATCTCAGTAGGAAAATGAAAGCTATGGGATTTTAGCCCATACTCGCAAAAGTTATCTGATGCTCTTTAAAAAGTTGAGAAGGAATTTATTTTAACCCAGATTGGTGTTGTCAGTAGATGCCGTAACCTAGTACATAATGTGTTAGTGTATTAGACAGGAGCCTAATCCCTGGCCCAGACATCTCAGACAATAATATTTCCTTCAATGAATTCTCACCAGTATTCTTTTGGCAAAAACTCTAAGGGTAAATAAAACTGCGATGAAAATTCTCTCAAAAATCTGTCGTTTAGAGTCGACATTAAACGGTAGGTCCCAACACTTGGGTATAAAATTAACACACACAACATGAGTAGGGTGAGAAACTAGATTATAATCCTGACTAAAGAGTTGTAAAACCGCATTAAGTAAGTAAGTGGTGACATTTATTGACAATGAATAGCAGATTGCCTTCTCACGATATTGTATGTGTGGGATGTGTAGGCCATTACCTAGAACGTATATATTCGGTACATTTTTCAGGAAATCGAAAGTAGATTTTGATGTCATACAGTCATGGCCATAGTTGCTATGTTTCCATGTACATGCCTCTTAACTTTAAAAAAATTTTTTTTGAATAAAAAGAACTCTTCTTTTATTTAAAACCGAAATTTAAACAAAAAAAACTTTTGTTTGTAAAACCTAAAAAATTTAATAAGAATATGTTATTACCCATTTATGCTAACTGTAGTTCTCTCGAGAATTACAGAGCGTGCTTTGGAAATCGTCAACCCGAAACCCTATACCGCCAAGATAGCATTAGAAACAAAAGTTCTACTTACCCATGCAGTATAACAGTAAAAATAACAATATATTTATTTTCAATGTGATTTTCATTCCTAATAAAAATTAAACAAATAAAGAAAAAAAAAATTATCATTCTTTCTATCGTAACCTCAAAACTAAATTGCGTGTCTTTCGTTATGCATTTTGGGTAACGCCAATCCAGCCAACCACAAACATGTTTTGTAAGTTGAATTCACGAAAAACAAAACAAAAAAAATTAATTAAAAATTAATTGAAATGAAAATAAAAACATGTGTTAATATGAGCCTGGTATATTAAAAAACAATAAATAAACAATAAAAAAACAAAAATGATTTAAATTGTAATGTTTTTTTTGAACAAACAACGTTACATCAGCATGCGCTCTCCTCGATGCGTATTTTGGTGATATTTTAGATTTAATATACTTTCTCGATAATTGGTATTAAATTAAATTACCCCGATAACAGTAACACGTGAAATTGTGTTAAAATCGGATTTTAATTCAATTCATGCATTGATTTAGTTGATTTTTTTTTATTATTTTGATCACCACCACTCACGTAAGACGAAAAAATAAAGGAGTCAGCAGCAGCAGAGCAGCACAGCAGCGGTTGTTTTTTCAATAAATTTTTTGTCATTCTTTTTCGTTGGTTTTCTGTATTTGAAATTGACAGTTTTTCTCTTCTTTCCTGTTTTAACATTGTTGCGAAAAATAAAAAAAAACCATAAATTATAAATAAGAGATCAGCCAAACAAGGAAATCAACAGAACATTTGTATGCAAAGAAAATTCTCATAAAATGCAAAAAAAGATGGTCAATAATAGTAGGTATCCCAGTAAGGATGTCGTTTAGGTAGAAGAGACTAGTTTAAGTAGCTTAATATCTTGCTTAATATTCCTTCAATTAAATTGTTCCATCTATTATATAAGTTGCTTTACAACCTTTAAGACGGATACAGCCTACCTAGTAGGCCACACTTCACCAATTTTAAAGACTGAAAAAAAGCAGATGTTCGGACAAAAGCTCAAACAAAAACGACACTCGTAGTCATGAAACTGGTAGGCCCTCCTGCCACTCCATATAAAAATAAAACACACAAGATTAAGACATGAGAAGATAGGATAACCTGCAATGAAATTATGGTATCTATTATGTATATAAAATATAAACACCACTATAAAGCTGCCTACATGGATAGTGCACTAGCCTCCACATCTCCAAGTAAGACATCTCACAACATAACGAAATAAAAAAAATATCTTCTCTGACTTCCTCTCAATAGTGTTTTGGAAAAAAGCTCTGGAATAAATAAAATCCATGAAAAGTTCTCAAACAATATGCGTTAGGTATCGATTAAAAAACTTAGGTCCCCCCACTCGCAGGATAAATGTACAACACACAACTGATAATGTAAGAAGCTAGGGTCTGTTAATCCTGACTACGGTTTAAAGCATTCAGAAGTAACCGTGATGACTCAGGATTACAAGTATGCAGAGCCAACATCCCCAGATACAATGGCAACGTAACAGATAGCCGACAAATTATCAAAGTATACGCGGGAAAGTGTACTGCTCTATAAAACGATTTCCCATTAGAAATCTCTCTGTCTGTAACGACAAAAAACATTCAAATCCAACCACCACGTATCACATCCTTATCAAATAACTATTCCTAATCAAATCTCATGCGGTTAATTATGAGTAGAAGCCTTCCCCCGAATATTAGTCGTATGTGCTCTTTTCTTTCTCACATTCCTTAGTCACATAATCTAATCCTAGTCCAATTCTGGTTTTATTAGGTAGGAAAGCCAATCCACTGTATATAATCGTATGCTGGCTTTCTCTCACCATCCTAAAGACAAAATAAGTCGAATTCCGTAGTTCCAACTCTGTTCTTTATTACGAGTTAGAGACATCCCCAGTTGATTTGTTTCTTTTAAATCTTCACGTTAGTTTTAAACTCATAAATCGACTTAAAAAAACTCCATGAAAATAGACCCCACATAGTATATTCAAATATTTTATTGCATTTAATTTAGGAAATGACCCTCGTTTTCCAAACAGTTTGAATTACCCAATAAAAACTAATTCAATTCACGACACGTTAACGAAAATTTTAGTTCTTAAAGGTCAATTCGAAATTATATTATGATGTCTTTCTATCTCACAAAACAATAACAATAACCAAGTAAAGTTTCAATAAATTTAAAATTTATTATAAATTTATTTATTTATACAAAAGAAGGAAAGAAAAAGAAAAAATAAAAACAGAAGATGATTCGCGTTGACTCTAAACGAACTTGACATCATTTTTTATTTATTTTGTTCTGATAATAAAAAACGAGGGAAAACTAAAGTTTAAAACCAAAAATATTAAACAATATTTAATAGTGTGATGCTGCTGCTGCTGCACCTGACTCTCTGGCGAGTGGTAGATGACAATAACAACAACAACAATAGCAACTACATATGAATACAATAAATTGGGGCCACTAATATTTTCTTGCTCGAT
>QOCX01007326.1:0-10266 GCA_005959815.1 Sarcophaga bullata
TTAGCTTATTAGACGTCAGGCAACGGTTCAAACCACAGGTCAGACATCTCCAACACAAAACGAATTAAAAAAGAAATGTTTCTTAGGCGTCTTCCTCTCAGCAGATTTTTAGCAAAAACTCTAAGAGAAAATAAAAATTGCCATGAAAAGTTTCTCAAAACATCTGTCGTTCGGAGTCGACTTTAAACTGTAGCTCCCACCACTCATATATAAAATTAACAGACACAAGTGGTATGACATTCAGTGGAGTATAAGCTAGACTGTTATCCTAACTGAAGGGTTGTATTGGCTAATTATGTATGTATTTGATGATTATAAAACTTTCATAAATTTAGAACAATAAAGCTAGAAGTAAGCAAACTTTTCCAATCTCAATATAAGATTTGGGATTAGAATTTTGATTTTATACTTCACCAAAGATTATAATACAACATTTAGTGTGATCTGATAATTAACCGTATTGAAAAGAGCATATCCTTATAAATTCATTTATTTATTGTATAAACAGCTGATAGGTTTGACCATAATATGCTGCTAATTTGCACTTTTATTTTGAATTTTTATAATAAATTTGATGCACATAACATCACATAAGTGATCGTGCAAATTACCAAACTTTTCAAATTATTGTTTAAAAACTAAAATTAAAGTCTCTCAAGATGAGTAAGAAATAAAACTAAATTATAAGAAGAAAGAAGTCAAAGTAAAATAACAAAATTTAAACTTATTAGAATACTCAATACGGTCTAATCCTTAAGAAACTATTTCTCTCAACAGATTCTATGCTTCCATGTGTTTTACTTTCAACATTCTACTCCACAATTATTGTGACATTTTGCCCATAAACTCTCATTTGAACTAAAACTTTATAATCCTACGTGCTTAAACCGTTTTACGAATATGGCTTTTGCCAGCAATTAAGTCCAAAATGCCTTGACAATTTCAATACCCATCTCTCTCTACTACTTCTGCACTTTACTTGGTTCCTTTTTCTTGTCCATTTTTCAATCTCAATCTTTTTATGAGTTTTCTGCAACTATCCTATTTCTGTGTGTATGTGCGCCTTATGTTGTCGCAAATATATTGTCGTCGTCACAAGCACTACTGACATGTTCATGTCTATTGACAAAGTTCTTTGTTTTTTTTTTTTTTTTTTGTTTCTTTCATTGTGGCACTCATTTATACAACAACTGCTCATACTCGTACTGTGTTGTTACTCGTACATTCATTGCTTTTGCTAAGAGTTAAAATGGTAGAAAAAAAAACATAGGCAAGTGAATGAATGAAGATCAAATTGCCATTAAATTGTTACTTTTGTCTATTTATTGCCTTCTTTCATACAATTTTCGTTTTTTCTTTTTCAAAGTTCTTTTATTTTGTTTAAACATGTCTATTGAAAATGATTTATCTGTGCTACTTTACAGTTTTTTTTTTGCAATACTATTGTACATACCATCAGTTTCTATGCTGTACTATAAATGCAGAAAAAATCTTAAAATTTTCTTGTGTACCGTACTAGGGTAGCAGTTATTGCTTTTTAATAAAAAAGAATTTTCTACCGATTTCCCACAATTTTATGTCGCAACATATTAACTCATCACGGTTTTTTTTTTTAATTGATAACTTTGGGAAATCGATATACACATACAAACATTATTTTAAACATTCTGTATCCAAAAAAAAAAAGAAAACAAAAAAAAAAAAATTCGTGGAAGATAAACTGCAATTCCAAAGTAACTGCAGAGCTGGTGTGTTAGTTCTATATTGCCTTAGATAGTTTGGTTATTAAGGAAAGTTTGGGGAAAGTACATTTCGTTTGCAGCAGATGGGTACTTGCAATATGCTAGACTTTGCTCACACATATAGACGGGAAGAGGACTAACTCGCTTCTGTTCTTAAATCGCGTGCCGTTTACTTGGGCACTGTTCGTTTGGTACGCATGCCAAAAGCTTTAGCTTTCCAGAAAATCAGCTCTGCAGATGCTGTGGATCTCCTGAGGAGACTGTGTTCACCTTTAGTGTAAGTACCCTTGCTACAGAGGATTTTAACTGACTTCCCTGACCAACTCTCAAATATAAAGAGTGCTACAATAGCAAGATTAATTTGTTTTTTTCTAGGGAGTTTTAAATTTTGGTCTAATTGTGGCTCTTCTTTCAAAGGGATGATGCTTCCCATCATATTGGAATTTCTTTGCTTTTGGTTCATTTCATTAACCATGTTTTTACAGTAAATTAGGCGATTCATCACAGTTGAAGTACATGCAAATAAGTAATAAAGTTGCTATCCCCAATTTTAATGGGTATAGTCTGCTTAGGAAGGGGTGTTGACTTGAACTTTAGATTTTTCAGTACCAGCGCAGTCGTGGCTCAGGGGATTTGCTGGATGTATTATTTGGCAAGATAAAGTGTCTCTTGTTCTTGGTATAATAAAAAAGGATTGAAAAATTTAATCCTGTAAAGTGAATTGAAGTTTGTTTGTAGTTTAGCGGCTTTGATCCACGATATCTTTTTTTTGCAATTATAATTTATTTGTTTGCTTGCAATTCAAATCTATTCTTGTCCAGCCCTTTTATGATGTTTGATGAAATTCTAGTTTCAAGTGGTGGTTATAAGAACATACTGAATGGATTATTTGAAGTGAACCCAGGATTAAATTTCGTGTATGAAAATTTATCTTCCGAAGTTTGAACTTGTTTTTACCAGAAGGAGGATATTTCTGATTTCAACTGGGAGTGCTCAATATTGTTGTACGGTTTCAGACACGATAGATATCTGCAACAAAAGAAATACGAAAAAAGCAGAATTCAGCAAAAATTCTAAGAGTAAATAAAATTGATAAAAACAAGTTTCTAGGAACACTTTTCTTCAGAGTCGACATTAAACTGTGGGTCCCGTCACTTTGGATGCTTTAAAATTATACGCAAATACATAATTTATGTGAGAACTAGGTTCTTATATTGACTGTATGTATGTCCAAAATTTATCGTGACAATTCTGTTCTATGACTGCTGTATATAACAGGCATCAGCTCTATAGCTTATTAGAGAAAGAACACTTGAAACATATTTGATGGCTTGGGTATTCAATAAACCGCTTGATATGTTTCTTAATATTTTCTTTTTTTAAGAACAATACTCCTTTTTTGTAGTACATTGTACCTTCGTCAATTTTTTGGAACGTTAATTTTCCGGTAGTAATTCTCACTTACTTTTTCATTGCATTTTTCTATAAAGTTAAAAGGTAAAAATAAGGTCCATAGCAAAGTGACATTTCGTCTGCATTATTCAATGCTTTTAACAGCCATAATGAGAATGAATAAGTATTAGTGAAAAACATAATCGTAGCTTAGTCTTCATTATGGTTTTTAATGGTTTATTGTCTTCACGCATTAATTGCGCATGAAAATAAAATATTTACGACTATAACTGTGATGGATCGTGTTTTTGAATAATAGTTTAAACAATTCTTGACAAATGTATTTTGGTAAAAAAATGGACATGTAAAATATTTTATAACGTAAAGAATTATGCAGAATAGTTCATTATGTCCTCGTGCAAGAAACATATTTAATTTATTTTAACTTCATTAAAAATCGATAAAAGTGTGGATTGCTTTAAACTTTTAACGATTTTTTTTTTTCTTATTTTTACTTTTCTATAAAAAACTCAAAAAAATTTCTGTAAAGACCTTAGAAAACTTTGGAAAGAAATAACAATAAAAAAAAGAGAAAAGAGATACTAAAATAAATAATAAAATAAAAGAAAAATATTGTTTTTCTTTTTAATTTTTTTTTAATATTGTTTTTCTAGTTGGTTTTCTATTGTTTTAACACTTTTTTTGTTCTCTTACTTTATCATTTTTTTTTGTGCTGTGGCATGTTCTTATGTTTTCAAGAATTTCGCACACTGGTAAAGTTTCGGCATAACTTTGTGAGTGAAAAAGAACAAGAAAAAAAATTATATTCTTGCCTGTCTTTCTATTTTTCTACGAATTTATCTCTACGTTTTATTCTTGGCAACTGTTGGTTTGTTGGTTTCCTTGTTGGCTCTTTAACAGTGGCTAATATAGTGACTTGTGGTTGTGATGCTGTGTGTATATGGGAGTGTGTGTGAGCGTGTGAAGATGGTGTGATTAGAGTAAGTTTTCGAGCAGGATATATTTTGATATACGAGTATTATATTACCTCAAGTTTATAGACTCTTGAATGCTTTCAAACACATATACATACGTTTGAAGGTATGTATATAAGTTTGTATATACAAATGTTTAGTATATATACATACATATCTACATACATATCTATAACTAAGTATATTATGTCCGTTTATATCGTATATTATTTTTTTAATACCAATACCAGTATAAGCTTAAATGTGTGTGCTGTATGTGGCTCTGTATTATTGTTATTTAGTAGGACAGTGTATGCTATATATATATACAGATTATGTTACGCATTCCGTAAATTTACCACACTTTTTTTACCGACAAATTTATTGTTTCTTGTTGAGATTTAGGTTTTAACTCAATGCAACAAGTATGAAATTTGTCAGAATGCTGAAGTTTGTGGAAGCATTTATAAAGGAAAAGCAAAAATAAAGAAACTTTCAAAAGCCATAAAATCGTTAAAACTTGTATTTTCAGGCAAATAAAGTTTTCTAAATGATTTTTCCACTGATTTGAACATTATAAATCTTGTTAGTTATTGTGATTTATATCATCATTTATATTTAATTTAAACAAAATTCACAAAAAAAAAAACGCCATTAACATACATATAATCCATACATGTAACGTATGAGTGATATTGAATTCTATTAAATACGTATACAACAACAAAAAATTAAATTTTACTTTATTGCATACTTTTTAGAGTAATTATGAAGAGAGCGGTAGTATCCCTGCATGTAATATGTGTTGAATAGAATTCAATGTGTACGTATGAGTGATATTTAATTCTATACTAGTTTGTATACAACAATATTGAAAGCAAATTCTATTGCATACTTATTTGCGTAATAATGGCAGTATAGAGTAGTATGGGTACGTATGAGTAATAAATATCAAATAGAGTTCAATATTAAGTATACTGACAATGTGAAGTGAGACAATATGGCAATGGATTTTTAAAACTGTTAACATTTTTATGTTTAATATTTTATTATTAAATTATTGTAAAACAATTAAATATTTTATGTTCTATATTATAATGTACCTACAGTATACAGGGGATATCATGTGAATTGGAATCTTAATTTCGAAAACGTTTGAGCAGCTAGTATTTGCGGCAAGATTAGATTTAGCTTGTATTGATTTAGCTAATATGGAAATAAATGGAAATGCTTATACGGAAATAAAATCTTTTAAGTAAATTGAAATTGACTATTATGAGGCTAAGTATATTATTTTAAATAAAAGTCTTTGGTACCATAAGGGGCAAATTATCGCAGTTACTTAGTGTCAAATATTGATTATTTGCCTTCTTATTTATTTAAATTATATACGAACGCATCGTAGACACCATAAATTTATGAGTTTGTTATTTCTTGGCGTTCTCTGGAGGGATATAGGTTTTCGATATTAGCCAAGCACATAAACCTATACATGTAAAGAAGCCAAAAAAAGTAGTGCAGTTATGCATATGAAGTTGGAACTGTCGAAAAGTATCATCCAAATTAATTTCGTGAGCAATGACAAATCAAAACAGCATAACACATGGAAAGATATCGATCGATTAGAATTCAGTTCCTCATTAGACGTGGAGGGCCGCAGTTAAAACGTGTAGGTAGACATTTCCAAACAAAACGAAAAAATCTTAAAGAAAACTATAATTGACTTGAAAAGTTCTCAAAAATCTCTCGTTCGGGAATAAATATAGGTCCCCGCTTCACGCCATAAATAAACTAGGCCCTAAACTGTAGGCTTAATGATCAATTATGATGTGTAGTGAGTACGTCTATTGAATATCTGTATGGCTAGTTTCAGAGTTGTGCTGTTAAATAAGCAAAGAACAGAGAATCCAAGATATTATTAAAGCCGTTGTAGAGATCAAACTACTGAATAGAACTAAATGAATTAAATTTTACTTTAGAAATATAATTTTAAAATTATTATAAATTGTTCTGATTTAATGAGGTAAGAGTTTTAATTACCTAAAGAATTAACAGTATAAACTTGCTCATAGTATTCATACAAACCACTTTACTATACTCTCCATAGCCGAAACTTGAAATTCAAATAATTGAAGAGGAATACTCAATTTGACATCATAAGCAGTACATCTGACGGTCTTAAATAAGCGAAGGCCTAGTATTAACAGAATCAATAGAAACTCTTATGAAGAACTACTTATTATATAGTAAGATATTGTCATTCATCCTTTTAACTACTTTTCAACGATTTCAATTACACGTTGATACCTTCAGACAAACTTGTGAAAGAGTATCCCTGAAATAAATTAAACATCTGGAGTATTGTATCAGCGTTCCACAGTAATGGCCTATCATAGGTTTCGTCTTGTAGTAGCTTGCCATTTAAATTCACTATCTGTGTTAAAATTCATTCACGCAACACACTTTTAGGTTCAAGCCTGATATTTAAAGCATATTTTTGGTCACTTTTCTCATTCGATATTTATGTCAGAAAGCATTTAAGGATTCGGAAAAGTATTACATCTTGAAAATGTTGCCTTTAGTAAGCATCAGGAGCTTTATGTTGATAAATCGTTCATATTACTGTGGCCAACTTTTATGAATTGCAGTTTCAGAACCGTATTGTGAACAAATCAACACAACAGATTTTGGCTTTATGACATAAACGGAGTCCAAAGAAGTTCTTAGACGTCAGACCAAGGTATGAAAATCAGATCAGACACATCCAATTTATAATGAAATGTTATAATAACCGTTTATATATGTATGTATGATAATATTCCTGCTTGAAAGAAAACAGAAAGCTTGTTTTATTTGAACTGAGGAAAGTATGTGCAGCAACAAATATGACAATAACGATATCTTATTGCCAAAGATAGTGCTATTTGGAACAGAGAACGTATGCCTTTCGGAATTATGGAAGAGAAAATATTGCCAATTTTAATGCAGCTTGGTAGCAGCTATTTTCTGAAATGTTGCAGTCTTTCTTACTGCTCTTCACATATTTACCTCACGTGACAGACAAACATTAGAAAAAAGTGTTTCGTCCGATGTCTTATATCATAGATATTAAAGAAGAACAATTATTTCAGTTGACTATGTACGTATGAGATAACAGAATCAATGTACTATTCGGATGGCCCATTCGGATGAAAAACTTACACCTATTAGGTCTTTCGGAAAACTGAGCTGAAAGTTTTTCAGCTTTTAATAATTCCAATAAATATGTCGCTGTAGATTGCTAACTAATTTAATTTTATGATTATTATAGATTACGTGGTCCATCGTAAACCAATTGGCAATTTTAGATTAAAGTACATGCTACATTCGTTAGCAAAACCTACTCGCAGCCGTATTTGGCGGAAACTTTGTATCCATGAAACCATGGAAGGGAGAGTCCTAAAGACACATTGGTTACTTTACATAGTCTATGTTCAATTGCAACGGAAATTTTTTTATGTCACAGAGCGTTGCTTTAATCAAATTTCTCTAACGAAATGTTAACAATCGGTTCTGTACCACTCTGGCTGCAGATTGCGAATGAAAATTAGCTGTCCTATGCTACATAATTAGAACTTACGAAGCAAGAGTGCTAGCTGTCAAAATTATTAATATTTTAGAAATAAATAAATCCAAGCTTGATATGAAGTGTTTTGATCTTTACTTAAAAAATCATGATTGCTATATACATTTCATGTCAAAAAATTTCGGTGCAAATCTTTCATAAAAAGGGTATAAATATGTAAACTTTAAAATGGTTTTATTAAAATGAATTAAATAAATCAAAATATTAAAATTTTTATAAAATCTAATCAATAATCGTGAACTAATTCTATGGGGCTATATGTATGTATCAAAAATGATACATAGGCTTGGTGAATACGGATTAAAAAGGATTTATTTCGCAGATCATTATGCTGTCAAGCATTGTAAAGAAATAAAAGTTTACTTGAATCAAAATTTAATTTTTGGAGAATTGGGATTTAAATTACATCAAAAACTGTTACAACTGGACTGTTAGTGGTTTAGGAACGGGATTGAATTAACGCTTATCAAATATTATATCATGCGGAGTGTCAGTCTTGCCTAATTATCTAAAGGTCCAACCTCTTTGAGTAGAGTCGGGAACATACTGAATGTACAAACACACCTTAACAGGATCGATGTATGTAAACCAATACAAAATCTTACCCAGATTTTGCATTTCGTTTCTGAATTTGAATTAACATACGGTTATTTCTATAATTTAGAAAGACTACTAATTCTTTTAACACTGTCACTTAAGATTCTAAAAAGAAAATTAATTTAAAAATGATCTTATCCTAAAATGGACATTCTCAAATTCATAAAAAAATTCTTGCATAACTTTTGAACCTAAAATGGATGTGGTCTATGTAACTGTATGTTCAAACTTCTACTAAATATCAGTATTTTCGAAAATTACATGGTTTCCTAACTTTACTGGCTTGCATTGCGATATAATTTCAATGGTCTCTGTACCACATTAACAGTAAAGTAAAACATCAGCAAACTCTATATTTACACATACAGTCAAGTCATAACATATTCGATAAAATATTGAAAATTACTTGATTTTTATGAATTTAAATGCCATTGTTAGGCATAAAACATTTTTAAATATTATTTTTTTTTTAGTCCTTCAGTGACAGGTTTAAAAGATTTATAAGGGTTTCTAAATTAATGAAATGCATCGTGTTTTAATCAAATTTCAGAACGGAATGCCAAAAATCTTGGCGTGTAAGATTTTTCGATTGGTTTATACAAACTTCGATTCGTTGAAGGTTTGTATTGTACAATTCAGTACTTTTTCCGACTCTACTCACAGGAGGTTAGACTTTAGATATTAGCAAGACTGACACTCGCATCGATATAATATTTGTAAGCTGTATAACTTCAACCCGTTCTAAACCACCTAACAGTCAGTTTACAGTTCTTTGATGCTAAATTTAAATCACAATTCTTCTTAATCTTTGGATTTCAATTAAAACATTTATTTCTTTACAATGCTTGGACCAGCTAATGATCTGCCAAGATACAATCTTATTTAATCGTATTCCATCCAAGCCTATGGTATCAATTTTTTGATACATACAGTATAGCCCATAGAATAGTCACGATTATTGGATAGATTTTATTAAAAATTTTACATATTTTGGATTTCATTTAACTTCATTTAATAAAACCATTTTAACAGTATTGACAATTTATTACCCACTTTTCTATGAAATTTGCCACCAAATTTTGTGAGACATGATGTACATAGCAACATGAGTTTTTTAAAGTACAAGGATCAAACACATTCATATCGCTTGCGATTTAGTTTTTTATTAAATGATACTAATTTGATCATCTAGCCACTCATTGATTCTAGTTCTCAATATATGTAGATAGACATCAGGGTGGGACCCAGAGGGCTTATTTTCATTCGCATCCTGCAGGCCAGAGTGTGGTAAACCATGTTACATTTCGTTAGAGAAATTCTGTTAGTCACGCTCTGGCACATAAAAAAGATTTTCCCGTTTGCAACTTGGACCATAGATATGTTCAATACAATGTTGTCTATAGGACTTCTCCTTCTTGGTTTCATGGTACAAGTTATCCCCAAAAACGGCTGCGGAGAGTTGCTACGATGTGGCCATGCTACTTTAATCTAAAATTCCAATTGGGTTTAGCGATGGGACCACCGTAATCTATATAATCATAAAATTAAATTAGTTAGCAATCTACAGCGACATATTATATGGAATTATTGAAGCTGAAAAACTTTCAGGCTCTAGTTTTCCGAAAGACACTAATAGGTGTTAAGTTTTTGCATCCCGAATGGGCATCCGAATGTACCATTGTTTGTTATCTCTAATACGTACATAGGTCAACTGATCATTTGTCTTCTTTAATATATTGATATACAGACTTCGGCGAACACTTCTTTTCTAATGTTGTCGTCACGTGAGGTAAATATGTGTAAAGCAGCTAAGAAGCAACTGCAACATTTCAGAAAATAGCTGCTACAAAGCTGCATTAAAATTGGCATATTTATCTCCGTCCATTTCCGACAGGCATACGCTGTTCTACTGTTACCAAAATAGCACTAATCTTTG
>QOCX01007329.1:0-10264 GCA_005959815.1 Sarcophaga bullata
GACAATCTAGGTCGTCGTCTCGTTTCGTTTCAACGTATAAATTATTTTCGGCTCCATATCAATTTAGGTCACGTTGCTGTACTGTGTTGCAGTTGTAATCGTCATTATTATTGTGTACACTTTTGTGTACACAATAAAACAACAACAACAACAAAAACAAATCTCACACACACACACACAATAAAAAAAAAGAAGTACGTAATAAAATAGTTTCAGAGTAGAAGAACTGTTTTCCCTTTTTTTTTTTTTTTTTTTTTTTTGTCTGCTCTATTCGGTTCTGTTCTGCTTTTGGGGCCTAAAAACTTCTCAAGTTTATTATTTTCGTGGTACTTTTTGTTTTTTTATTTTCTTTTTTATGTTCCAAGTGTAAAAATGTTTCTTTTCTTTGGTTTGCTTTTGGTTGGGTTTCATTAGCAGCAGTTAAGTTTAGTTCTAAGGGTTTAATTCTTATGTTTTTTCTCTCTCTCTCTTTCGTTCGTTCTTTTTAAAGAAAATGTTTAAGAAAAGTGAAAAAGTGTTGTTGTTGTTGTTGTTTTCTTTTTATAGCGGATAATATTCAAATTATTGTTTTTTTTTTTCTACTTTTTCTTCTTGGTTTTTTAGTCTTTCTTTTACGTTTTTTTTTTTCTTTTTTGTTTCTTTTTTGGTACTAATTATAGTTGAAGATAATTGCTTTCGTTTTCTAGTTTTCTAGTTCTTTTCATTTCTTTTACTAGAAATTAACAGAAAAAAGGTTGTTTTGTTTTATAATTAGCTGAACCAAATGCAAATGGTTGCGGAAAAAAATCATTAAAGAATCTAAATGTTCAAAAAAAACAAAAAAAAATTTACGTCGTAGTTTAATGTTTAAATCATAAAAAGAATTATAGAAGGCTTGAAAACTTTTTAAGAGAACTAATTTGCTTCTTAAAGCCTTGGTTTGGGAACAGGGTTCTTTTTAACTCCTTGAAGAAGTTGAAATGACAAAATATTTTTGATATGAGATCTTCTAAGCATCGATAGATCACCCTATAAATTATATTATAGTGGCTGTTTGGTCATGCAAATTGTATATTCACTACAGTTGATCTATTTTTTACCTATGGTTTATGTCCAAAATAATTACGGTGAAATGAAGTTCATTTTAAAGGCTTGAAGACAAATTAAAATTACATTTTCGAAATGAGCATCGATAGGTTCCCCCATTAATTGTATTACAGTTGTTGCTTCTGAAGTAAATTTTATATTCACTATAATAGTTGATCAATTTTTTACCTATGGTTTGTGTCCGAAATAAGTTTTCTAGCATGTAGCATCTGTCCTTTGTTGTTACTGAAAAGCGGCATTGAAGGAAAGATCTTTTATTTGTTTTGAAAAGCATTTTCTTAACCAAAGTTTTGCTTGCTTTAGTACTTCGATTAGAAAAAACGCCAAAACTAAGCAATTATTCACCGAAATCTAACCCGTTATGTAATTACAAAAGCAAGCAAAGATCCTAGCGATCTCAATATGATTTCAAATCTTCAAATTGAAGACATTTCTCCATGAAACTTGAGGACAATTTGAAGAAAACCTGTCGCAATCATTTGAAGCTCAAACAGCAGATAACCAAGATAACTAAATTAATTAGATCAATTGAATCGATTAATTCGAATCGATTTGAATATCCACAAAGCTGCTTGAAGGCCTTAAAATAAGAACAATTTGCACTAAACAAATGAATCTTCTAAAATCTGCTGTTCGTATTTGACAAATCAGTTCGTAAAGTGATATATTGACCAGCGATATACATATATGCCAGTATATATAAAAATTATCCACTCTGCCCATATGTGAAGAACAGAAAAGTAATAAATTCAACGGCAAAGTCAAATTGTCCATACAACCCAAAGTAATGCCATGCATTTGGTGGAACCAGAATGGTTTTTTAAATTACATATCTCCTCGTAATATCCTCGAAATCGCCGTAGTCTAGTAGGTAGTAGGCGTGGTTCAAACCCTTGCTGAGACAGCAACGAAATACGAAAAAAATTATCTCTTTCGGCGACTTCTTTTCAGCAGTATTCTCTGAGAAATTTATAAAACTGCAATAAAAATTTCTAAGAAAAATCGGGCGCTCGAAGTCAACTTGAAATTGTAGATCCCGTCACCCATGATTACAAATTTTGCACACGCAACATGTATGGTGTATGAAGCTAGGTTGTAAACCTGACTAAATGGTTGTAAACATAAATGCCTTGAAACACATCTATTAGGCGTAATAATGAGTAGTTTCAGCATTATATGAGGGCGACAAAAAGAATAAAAAAAAACGCTTAAACCAGAATGTTTTATGAAAAAAAAAAAAAATTAAAAAATAAACCCCCGATTCGATTATTCTAAATATTTTATTAGAAACAATAAAGAAAAAAGAACTTGTCTAACTACCAGCATCTACAAAAATACCTGTTATAATAATAAAAAGGTAACAAGAAACAAAAGCAGTTTAATATTTATGGCCAAAAACAACAAACAACAACAATAAACAGAAATTACGTCAATATAAACGAATTTTTATTATTTTTTCGTTTTCTTTTTTCTTTTTTCTTTTAAAATACAACAGAAAACGAAAAATAATTCAACACCACTTGCTTACATATTGACACACTGCTGTTGGAAAACAACCAAACTAAAGACAAAAAGCAAAACCTATTCAAATATGCAAACACATGTCTGACTTCTTAAAGACAAGAGAAAAAAAATCAATTTTTTTTATTGTTATTATCGTTGTAGTCCTCCATACGGAGAGTAGTTAATTTATTATTTATGCTGTAGTTACTGTAGTTACTGTATGTATGTATGTAGTTGTAGTTGGTGTTACAATTATTTAGCGGTTGCTTTTTTGTTTTTATTTTCTTTCCAGTGGAGTTTACCTTGACTGAAAACCGCTGGTTTAACCAAGTTTTCTTTCAAACAAAACATATGTCTTTTTATGGTTGTATGCAAGTATGTCGAGCAGAGAGAGAGCGAGAGATTAACTGTTGAAAATATATTGAAATGGAACAACAACAACAATTACCAGCATAATAAAGGCTATTAAAGAAACAAGTGTCACCCATATAGCGTTTTTATATGGCATTCAAAAACAAATAGAACGCAACACAACAATAGCAAAAATTTTTATAATGAATATCTCTTTTCACAGAGTAAAAGGAAAAAGAAAACAATTTGTGTTTTCTGTTGCTTTGTTGTTTTGTTGTTTGCTGTATATAAAAAGAAGTTAAAAATGAAAGAAAAAAGCAACGAAAAAAAAAAACTGGTTGAACTGGCTGTAATAAAAAAAACGAAGATTTGACACAATGCTGCTTCTTCTTTTTCTTAATTATTGATAATAATTTATCTCCTTAAGCTTTCTTCCTCTCTCTTTCTCTCTAATTTTCACACTTTTTGGTTGTTTTATTAGATAAACACAAACCATATGCCATAAGTGTTGCCATCACTGCTGTCATGTATTTTTTTTTTAAATGGCCATTAAAATTTTAAATTCAAATTTAAATTCGTTTTTAATTTTTTTTTTGTTGTTGTTGCTGTTTTGTATAGGAATTCAATTAAAAAAAAGAAAAAAAATTTTTTTTTTTTTGGTTTCTTTGTCATTATCATGGCGGATTGGTGTCTACGTACATAAGTGTGTGTGTGTGATTTAATTTCTTGTCTTTTGCTAATTTATTTATTAAGCAGCAACTGCTAAATTATTGCTGCTAGTTTTAGTTTCAATTTCAGTTTCACTTTCATTTCGAATTTTTTATTTCAAATTTAAAAAAAAAAAATTTTTTTGCAATGATGTTTTACAAAATTATGAGGAATTTTATTCCCATGGAAAAAAAATATCCTTCATACGCCACCCTGTAGCTTTAAAAAAAAACTCCAAATTAATTTGTAATACTTATACGCTCACAAGGCTTTTTCTTGTTGGTTTGTACAAAAATTTCAAGGGAATTTCTTTTATGAATTTATGAGAGAAAAAAAAATTTTTAAAAACAAAGATTCAAAGGCTTCATTTGAAAGAAACTTTCCATTTAATAAAAAGCAATTTACTAGGGGCTCATATTAGGGAATTTGGAGATTAGAGATACAAAGTCCAATAGCCGCGAGATAAAGGCTTTTATAAATACAAAGTATTTGAACATTTCTACGTGGTTCTGCTGCCAAAGTACAAAATCTAGAACTGAAAACATGCTGACTTAATACAGTCATTAAAGGCATATTAATTAGGATTACAAAATAAATTTCCCTCACCAGCCATGTTGTTTGTCCCGTCATGAGTGACGGGATCTACAATTTCAAGTTGACTGCGGACTTTGTTAGAAACTTTTCATTGCAAATTTTATTTATTCACAGAAAACATTGAGCAGAAGTTGTTATTCGAGATGCCTGAACTGTGGTTTAAAGTGATCCTACTTACTAGTATGGCATGGTAATGGTATTTTCTATTATCATTCTGGTAATATCGTAATATCGCTGTAGTATAGTAAGTAGGATAACTTTATCTCCCAGTTCAGGCATACCATTCTGGTGCCATGAAATCCAAGACATTATCTTGGGTCGTATGGACACTTTGACTTTGACGTTGAATTTATTACTTGCCTGGGCTACCCAGAGTGGTCAGAGTGAATAATTTTTTACATACTGGCATACATACGTACGCTGGCTAATTATTTTTAATTTTTTTACGTCAGTGAGAATCGAGAAACAGTGTGTTTCCATTCCATACACTGCAATTCTCGTGTTTTATAAGCGAAAATCCAACCTACTAGACTAAGGCGGCCGAACATCCTTGGATGCCGTCAAACCCAAGAAGTTCTACAGCCAGTAGTGTAAAACAAAATTTTTAAATGAAATTTAATTATTTTTTGAATTAAATTTCTATAAAAAAAATTACTCTTTTTAATGGATTTGTAATGTTTTTTTTTAAATAACGGCGAAATAAAATTTTTATATTCGAACAATCGTTTTGAATGATTTAACATGTTGCCATATTTCATCAAGAATCCTTTCTATTTATCAATACGTTTTAGAATTTATTATTTTCAAATAACCATTTATTGTTATTTATTTTTTTTAATTAATGTTTTTTTTATTAAAAATTTCTGTTTTTTCTCCTCTTTTTTTTAAATAATAAAAAAAAAATAAAATTTTTATTTTATTTAAAACGTAATTTCTGGTATTGATGACATCATTTATCATGCATCAACATTCTAATCATTATAAAAAAAAAAATTAAAAAAAAATAAAAAAAAATACAAATGAAATATGTCATCTCATTATTAATAATTACTAAAAGATAACTTAAGGACAGACAGACCGACAGACATGACAGATAGATAGAGAGACAGGTTTTATTTTGTTAAAAAAAAAAATATTAAAATAAAGTATTCAAAACCGAATGTTTCTTTGCATAATGAAAAGGTCAATATTATGACGGCTCATCAGTCACACTATCGTTGGCATTACATCATGATTTGATGTGATTGGTGATGGTGATGGTGATGCTGGCTGCTCTGTAAACGTTTTGCTTTCTTTCATTTTCCTTTTTCTTTCGTTTCGCTTTAATTGTTAAAACGTGTTAATTTTTAATATTCATACAGTAACGCTTCGATACGTTAATAATCTTCACAAAATCGTGTTTTATTGTGTCTGCGCTAACATTGAAAAAACTTAGCACGGACAACACCATGTAACACAAAAATTATGTAAAAACTAACGTGAAAAAAAAAATAAAAATAAAAGCGAAACTGAATTTGAAACAGAAATCGTAACAGAAATGGAAACTTTTAAACTTGACATTAAAACCATAACGCAGCAGCAGCAGAGTAGTTTAGTTAGTTAATGCCGCAGAAATTTAAATTAACAAAACGAAAAAATACAATAAAAATATGAATAAAATATTATATGAAATAGAAATCGAAAATTATCGATAATTAACCTCAAGTAACAATAAAAAATATGAAAAAAAAAAATAAAATGAAAAAAAAACTAATAAACCGGTCAGTTTCAATGTAAAATTTTTTTATAGAATTTTATTGAATTCTAATAATTTTTAACGTGTTTTACTTAACGTTTCAAAATTCTATGAAACCATAAAATCTAATAAAATTTTAAAGATTTTTCTGTATAAAAATTTATAATTTTAATATAAATTCTATCATAAAAAAGCCATACCAGACTTAATGATGACATTATCACACGAATATTCAAAGAAATGATAATCATTCTGAATTTATTTAAAGTATTTCGCTTCTGTAAAAGAACTCACTTACTTAATATAATTGCTTATTACAGTCCTTTAGTCAGGATTACAACCTAGCCTCTCACACTACCTAAGCTGTGAACGTAAGTTTTATTTATGACTAGCGTAACACCTACACTTTAACTTCAATTTCAAATGATAAATTTTTATGAAACTTTCCTTGGCAATTTTATTTGCCGAACACTGCTGAGAGAAAGTCCTCGATAGAAATATTTTTTTCATGTTTCGTTTAGTTCGAGACGTCTGAACTCGGGTTTGACCCACGGTCCCGCGTGTAGTAAACCAACATACTACCTGCTAGACTACGGCGACTTCAAATGAACAATGTCAGAGAATATTGAGACCAAAACGTGCACTTAACACTTTTACTAAAGCCCCCTTTATATAGAAATCATTGAGAATCTCTCTCTCTGTCCCTCTCTACAAACTTATACAACCCTAGACTGTTGTATCACAATGGTAGTCTACTCCATAAGCCAGTGTAGAGACAATGTTCTCTCACCTCAAATCCCGGGATTTATATTTTAGGAAAATTGTAGTTAAAGGCCGAATACTAAGACTTTGCAAGTTAGAAAACAGAAAACATCTAGTCATTACCGTAGTCAAGTGCTTAATATATTAGATGAGGGTTCAAGGTTCAAACCTCAGCATTTTGAAGCAAATTTTCTTCTGGCAAAAGCTCAGAAAGTATCCAACGAGGTAGATACAGTTATTTATTATGTAAAAGACTTCCTATTTACGAACCTGGATCGCTTAGCAACCGAATAACGCTTAAAAGTAGTAAAACTGACTTCAAAAGCAGAGATTCAAACGTGGTCACTTTTCCTGCATTGCAGGCAGATTATGGTATTCATAACCAACCTACTGTGTATGGAATTGGCAAAACTAAAAGCAAATTAAAATATATTGGAAGCGTTCAACAGTGGCAAGTACTTTACATCACTCTCAATGTAAAATATTGCCTAAGTGTGGCAGTTAATCTGTATTAGTTGATGCAGCCGCATTATAAAGCCTTTCTTACGCCTCATTATGATGTATTTCGATTTATGTTTGCATTTACAAGGTCCAAATCATGCATGAATCAAATCCAAATCTCAAAAGGATAGTCTGCTGAAACCAAGCTAGAGACGGTCATTGAAATAACACAGTATTTCGCATATAATGATCGTGGCACAGTCCAGCCTTTGTAATGAAATAAATGTTTCATTGAAAATAGAGATTTACGTCCATTTTATTTAACTTTATTTCTGAAATCTAAGAAGCGATAACCCCTTACAATATAAGCCCATTTTGATAGTCCTAAAAATAGGCTTTTAAGGGTAATTTTGTATATTTTGTTTTAGAAATTAATTTAAAAACTAATTTTTTGTTCCGCTTCTTGTACAAAACCTCTATAAACAATGTCTCTAAAGATAAGAAAGAGTAAGTATTTAAAGATTTTAAAAATAGCGCCTAAAACTAGACTTTATAAACCAAACCAAATCAACTCCTATGACGCTGTTATATTTTTCATAGCAAATTATTCATAATTTTAATTTCTTTGTAAAATTATTCTGTTTAAAATGGCTTTCATATTGTAAGAGAAATACTTTGAAAATAAAGATTAAATATTAACGCCTAAAAGAAGACTTTACAAGTTTATCAAAATAATAAAATGCCATGCCATCATAGCTTAAAACCTTAAAAACGAACTTTAATGTATTGACTAACGTTTTATTTGAATTCCTTTTAATAATAATAAATCCTGCAATTATTTTTCATTATTTTTTCCGAATACTGTTGCCAACCCAAATAAAATGATTCTTATTTGTGTTTTTTTCTGTGATTTTTTTAGAAAACAAGACCTTGATTAATAAAAATGAGTTCGTTTTCATATTTTTCTGCTCTTTTTTTAATACTTAAGAAAATTAAACATAAAAAATAAACAAAATGATGGAATATACAGAAAAAAAAAGAAAAAAATTGTACTTTTTGCTGGCATAATTCGTTTCTTTTTTTTTTAATCCGCCAAACAAAAAATGAAAACAAAAAGAGGAAAAGAAAAAATCCTACACTTCTTAACCTCAAAACCTTCTATTTGAAAATATGTATCTACTTCCACCACTTGTAATATGCAATAAAAAAAAAACAGCAAATAACTGTAAAAGATGAGTAAAAAAAAAAGTAAAAAGAGAAACGAAAAAAAAAATTTCAAAATAGATGGATGATTATACGTAATGTAAGCATATGCTAGTAAATAACAGCATAAGTCTGAGTGGTGTGCGTTTAAAAGAGAGTAAAACGCACAATCATGCCAAATAATAACTATTGTGGCTACTAATACTAGTACAAGACATATACACACGCGCGCCCCCCACTATTAAACATATTTCAGGGCAGCATACAAACGTTTTAGAAAATTAGTAGGTTGTATAGTTTGGGGTTATCATTTCCCATTAAGAATGGTAATTCAGCATAACACACACACAACACACACACTCAAAAAAAAACATTCATTAATACATACACACACATGCATACAGAGAGCAATATACCAACTTACTTTTATGCACAAAAACATTTAAAAAGGAAAGGTAAATGGGTCATTGTGTGTTGTGATGGTTGCTGGCTGGCTGCTTGCTTGCTTGCTTGCTTGCTTGCATCGTTACGGTACAGCAGCATTGGAAAATAAAAATAACAAATAAACTAACGTACACATACACATACACACACACCCCATATATTTACGCTCTTATGCATACACATAAAAAGAAACATAGCAAGAGAGAAGGAGGGAGGGAGAGAGTGAGAGAGGGAGAGAGGGAGAGCGGGAGTAGTTGTTATAAAAGTCCTTCAATTTTAAGTGCCATTTTATACATTTAAATGCCCTCCAAAATAAACACAAACACCAACAACAACAACAATAGCAGTAAAAGACATTTATTTAAAGAGATGCAATGCTGCTTCAAATGCAATGAGCACAAATTCAAGAGAGAGAATTATTTTGTTGTTTTTTTTTTTCATTTTTTATTGAAAGGCAGAGAGATTATCGACTAAATATGGTCACAGTTTTTCCAATGATGTAATTGCATGCACAAATCTAAATACACAGGCAAAATATGCAAGAGCCGAAGAGAGAGAGAGAAATAGCACATAAAAACATCAATAATAACTGTAATAGCAATTGCAATAAGCAGTTTTACTGTATGACATTTGCTTATGAAAAGAAAAAAAAATAAAGCAAGAGAGAGAGAGAGCGAGAGCGAATGCCTAGGAGATGAATTTTTAACTTTTGAAATCCATTGCGTTTTTGTATGTAAAATGACACATGGCAGCAATATTTCTTCTCTTTTTTCCTCTTCTTCTTCTTTTACTATTTCGGGTAATGGTAACACTCTCACACAACGATAGTTTCAATTAATCTGCCTAAAAGCCTTTAGGTTGACAGGACACAATTTTGAAATAAGAGAAGAAAAACAAAACCGAATGTTCTGGTTAATTTGTGGTCAAGCAGAAATAGGCTAAGGCAGGCTAAACCAAAGGGTTTCAGTTGAAAAGGATGAAAACATATTCTGGAATGCATGTTAACTCACATGCTCTTTTTGTTTCTAACAAAAGGAGTTTTTATTGATAAACTCCCGTAGAATAGTTTTTAAAAACGCTGTAAAATTGATGACACACACTAAGAAGAGAGTGAGAAGTAAAATTAAAGAGATCGTTGTTTACTTTCAAGTACACAGGCAAGGAGAAGGGCACAGAGAGAGATAGAGAGAGAGAAGAGGAGAAAGAGAGAGAGAGTAGAATATATTTTTAAAGAGTTTGATTGGAAAAATATAATAAGTGTTGCCAGTGTTTTTTTTTTATGTTGTAATGAGAGACGTAATTACATTTTACATATGGTTTGTGTCTTTAATAACTTAAATAACATTTAAGAGAGTAAAGAACTGTCAGTTTTTTTTTTCTGAATTAAATAGAGTAGACATTAAAGCCCTATCACGAACTTCATGCCAAAGAAGTATA
>QOCX01007330.1:0-10263 GCA_005959815.1 Sarcophaga bullata
TGTTGAGTTATGGAAAATTGTTTGTAGAGTTAAAAAATTTTTATTGTTTTTTGTTGATTTTTTTTTTATTGTTTTGTTTTTGTTGTTTATATTATATTTATTGTTGTTGTTATAGTTTTAAATATAATTTTTTAATAATTTGTTAAATTACCATAAATGATCAAAGTCAAGTGTATGTATTAGTAATTAATTATTATTTGTTTTGAATATATTCGATGTTTTTTTTTTATTTATTTATAGTTTGTTGTGTGTAATTGTAATTGTAATTGTAATTGTAATTGGTTTTTTTGGTCAGTAAATTTGGAAAAAATAAATATAAAAAAAGGAAATTATTTATTTAAAAAAAAAAAATTAATTAATTAAACAAATGAAAATGTCAAGAATGCTGTTTATTTGTTTGCTGTTTGTATTCAAAATGAATATTATTTTTTAATTTACAATCCTTTTATTAAATGTGATTTAAAGGTTAGGTTGAGAGGGAAGTATTTCCTTTTTTTTTAGGTTAGGAGCATATGCAATACATATTTAAAATAATTATTGGGTGTTGGTGTGTATGTGAGTTTAATAATGGCAAAAGAGAGACACAGAGAGAGAGAGAGAGTGAGAGAGAGAGACAGAGTGAAAGAAAAACAATGAAGTTTAATTTAAGTAGACAGAGAGAGAAGAGAGAGAGAGGAAGAGAGAGCCTTATATCGTATATTACATGCTCTATAATATGTGTTTAGTTACACTAACAACTGTACAGTTAATTCACACAACGACTATTACAATTCTTAAATAAGAATTTGATTTTTTTTTATTTGGATGTATAACTTATAAATGGCTGTGTAACTTAAAATGGCGTTGCTTGTATGATACTGTTATAGCATCCATTAATTTTAAGTATGGATGCCGTTCGCTAAGACCTTTTACGATCTTTTTGATAACATATGGTAGATGCTGGGTCAAACGGACCTTCTCAATATATTACCAAAGAAATTATTTTCAGCTCGAAAAGTAGTTTTTAATTGCGTATTGCTTATTATTTTTAATGGAATATTTCGAATCAATTTTATAATATCGGATCTTTCATTAATCGCTTCCTACCTTTAAATTTAAATTAAACTAAACATCGTTCAAAGGTCCACCTCAATTTCTATGGCTGATGAGCACTCGAACTGTTATATTTTCTAGGGCTACGGTTTTTAAATTATGCTTTCATATTCCAAGTGTTGAAATCATACTCCAACGACCGCTTTGTGTCAAAATAGTATTTATCGTAATAATGTGTTCAACGCCAAAAATGGCCAACACGGATTCACATTTCTCCATGAACTGCACCAACAACTAAGCAAAGCTTGCAAATTATTAAATTTTGTGTTTCGATCTGGAAATTATCTTCACCTCATTTTTGATTTGATTTTGACGTTAGTAGCAGTCAGAGAAATTTCGAGAACGCTCAATGTGATAATGATGGATGTACGGTCTGTTGAGGTTTGTGAATCTCCGGCATCACTCGACTGTTCATGCCCCAGAATGTTAAAATTCGTAAGACTACAGTCAATGAAGCCAGCTACCTTGAAATAATTACTGATTTTTTTTTTTTTTGTTGGTGGTTGTCCTGTTGGATGCTTGGTTGTCAATAAACTGTGTTAATATACAGAGTTCCAATTCGTAAGAAATCGAACGAAATTTTTATAAACATAATTGGATTAGTCAGAATTACGGCCTAGCTTCTCACATCACTCACGTTGTGTGTGCTAATTTTATACATGAGTAGCGGGATCTACAGTTTAAAGTCGACTCCGAACGACAGATTTTTGAGAAGCTTTTCATGACAATTTTATTTACTCTCAGAGTTTTTGCCAGAAATCTGCTGAGAGGAAGTCGCCGAAGAAATATTTTTTTTTTTTATTTCGTTTTGATGTCTGACCGGCGATACGAAACCTGGCTCTTTGTCTAATAAGCCAACACACTACCTACTAGACTACGGCGACTACTACTTTGATAAAAGTGTGGCAAAATTGCAGCTCACGAATTAATTTGCTTTGATGTAGGCTCGGACAACATTTATTTGTTGCCCCAAGTGAATATTTCATTCGTACTTTTATACCTACTGACATAATTGGTCATTACAACCCTTTAGTCATGATTACAACCAAGCTTCGTTCACCATCCGATGTTGTATGTGTGCTCATTTTATCGATGATTGGCGGGATCTACAGTTTAATGTGACCAGTTCTAACGCGACAGGTTAAAGGAACTGTTCATGATACTTTTCATTTACACTCAGAGACTGTTGAGAGGAAATTGAAATCTAAATATCTGAGCTGACCCATGACCTTGTCTCTTGTCTATTAAGCCCACGCACTACCTTCTCTACGACTTAGCCTCTCACAACACTTATCATGTGTGCGTTAATTGTATACATGAGTAACGGGTGTTTGAACCGTGGTTAACAGACTGCCAACTAGACTACTTTGCATATTTTTTTTTTGTGTTTTTTTCATATCTCAGGATCCATAAGTTTTTGAAAATTCTGTTGTTAGAACATGACTAGTTTAGTTTGGTTTGAGTCCTGGCTAACTTCATAACCCTTCAGATATTATAGCTTATAAGCATAACATAACATAGTACTTGTGTTGTGTGTGTTATTTTTATACAGCAGTGACGAGACCTACAGTTTAAAGTCGTCTCCGAACGAGAGATTTTTTGAGAAACTTTTCATGGCAATTTTATTTCACTCACAGAGTTTTTGCTAGAAATCTGCTGAGAGGAAGTTGCCGAAGAAACTTTTTTTTTAAAGGAGTTCGTTTTGTTGGAGACGACTGACCTGGGGCCTCAAGTCTGATAAGCCAAAACGCTATCTACTAGACTAAGTTAGTTTTAGATTTATAAGCCCAGAATAATAAATGATGAAAGTAGAATGAATGATTGATTGTTATCTCACAAAATGCTCGAAAATGTAGGAAAAAATAAACGATTTTTTTTATAAAATTCGCATTTTTAAGTTATACACCCAATATTCTTGTTTGCTTATACCACCACCTATAAAATTTTAAAATTTTGTACAATAAATCACAAGTATTTTAGAAATAACTTTAAATATTTATTTTTAATAATTTTAAAAATATTTATTAGTAAAGGAGAGAGAGAGAGGTCTTCTTCCACTGGAGTTTTTTTTTTCTCTAGTTTTTTTAAGAAATAAATAAAAAGGGGTGGTGGGAAGTAGATTATTTTTAGTTTTTTTTTTATTTTTAAAAAATGTTTCCTCGTCATTGTATTAGTCAAATAAGAATAATAATAAGAGTAATAATTATTATTAATTATTTGTTTATTTATATATTCAACTTAAAATAATATGTGTATACAGAATATAAAATAGATTGTTTGTTTTTTGTTGTTGTTGTTAATAAACAATAATAAGTATTAATAGATTTAATTTTGTTTTTTCCTCTTTATATAACCATTAGTTTCAAATTCATAATAAAAATTCAAAATTAAAAAAAAACAACAGTAGTACGTATTTTTTTTTTATATAAAAAAAATGTTTTTTTTTGTCGGGGCAAATAAGTTTTTTTTTTTTTTTTTTTTTTTTTTTTTGGTAAAAAGGCTAGAAATTGGTTTTCTTAGTACAATAATTTTCGCCGTCCTGCAATAATACACCCACACACACAGATGTAAAGAGAAAGAAAGAAAAACAAAATTTTGATATTTTTTTTTTAAAATAATACAAATAAATAATATACAGAAATAAATATACAGACATCATACATACATACATACATACATAAAGGATAATATACACAAATAACTGCATTACAAATGAAATACAAAATTAAAATTTTTTTTTTCAAAGTTTCATTAATTTTGTGTTTCACTGTATAAGCATAATAATAATACCTAGACACTTAACATAAAACACTGAACAGACAGATTTCGATTAAGAAAACAAATTTTTAGCTGTACATTTAAATGAAGATAGTGGGCCCTAAAAGTCAAACATCTATTAACTATGCTTAGAAAAGTACTGTTAAGATATCGAAATATTAATACCCGTTGTATCGATTGGAAGTGAACATCAAGATACAAATGTCTACATAGGAAACATTTATTGTACACAAGTTTTAATTTTTGACCAACTTACTTAGTGGACATCAGTGTAAACAAACAAAATTTATTCATTTTCTTTCCGATCGTGTTAGAGATGGCCACTCCTGAGCAAGAAAACTATGATTTGCGAAATCCATTAATTTTTTTCTTGTTTTCATTCGAAGAAAAATTCTAAAAAAGACAATTTCAACGGTTCAGACTCAAAATTTTGATATAAAAAATGTTGAACGTAGACGATCACAACGACCAGTTTGAAGATGTCGCATTGAAGATGTCTTCGTTTGAAGACGTCGCATTCCAAACAATATTGAATGAAAATAAATGGCAATATCGGAGAGAAATGATTGGCAGAAATATAAAATGTTGCTCAACAAACAATTTCTGACCCAATTAAAGCTATCGGAGAGAAGCAAAAGTCTGGAAAATGGATGAAACTTGAATAGAAGAACAGATAGGTGGAAAACCGAACAACAGCTTATAAAATATGGCTTTAAAGACTCGACAGAGAATCAGAGTTACATCAAATTGTTACTGGAGATGAAAAATGGATTTGTTTTCAGAATTCTGAAGGGAAAAATTCATGAGTTAATCTGGAACAAACATCAACTTCGGCTGCCAAAACAAATTCAGCCGGCAGGAAGACAGCATTGCCATACTGTGAACCATTGTTTGATAAACGACGTGAATGAGCCACAAGACACGATAGGATAATTGTAAAACCTCACAATGCACCTACACATATAGCGAAAGGGGTTTAGAATACAATCAAAACATTATGCTGGGAGCTGGTATCATATTTACCAGACTTAGTTCCTTCCGACGTACCGATTACTCTTTAATCGATAGGACATGCATTGGTTTGTTTTAAAAGACGAACAGTTTTATTGGCATGAAATCCACAAATTGCCCGAAAGATGGAGAAAATTTGTAGCCAGCAATGGCCAATACTTGGATAAAATGTTTGTTACTTTGCAATTAAAAATTAGGTCTTATTTCTACAGAAAAAGGCTCACATTCTATCGGTACACCTGGTTGATGAAAAAGTAAATAGAAAAAATATCCTTTTGCACTTTGCTCAACAATCCCAACCAAGTTGTATATTCGTCCTGGGTCAAACAATTCCCAACAATAAACCAAACCTTTATCTAAGACAGCTCTGTCAAGTGAGACTTCAGAAACCTCCGTATTTTAATGAAACAAGCTGGGCTTTGATACATAAGGAGAAAGCCAGTCTTCTGCTGCTGGTATGCCTACCCAAAAGGGCTTTTGTGCGATGAATAGCTATGTGTCCATCAGAGTATAACAATATTGCGCTTGTCTTCTTAATGTCAACGAGAATGAGTTTCCTGTAAAACCAGTGAATAAATTTCAATTTAATGCCCCTACTCTAGGTTGACTCAGTATTAAACTGCATTCAGTTTTATTGTCACCAACTTAATCCACTGCATAGTATTGGAGTGGGAACAGAGAGCACTGGTGATCAGGAAACCAATCATGTACACCATGAAGCAAGATTGGTTCCACTACTGTCCGATAAAACTAATCTTTGATGATGGTTCTCAATTCCAAGATTTTTTGGCATGTCCTTTGGCATTTATAAAGCTCTGTTATCGGTTTATTAGTCCTCTACGGTTAGAAAAGTATTATTAAGATTGTGTAGATTTCTGATTAGATTAATTCTATAATCTTTTTGAATTTGGATTTCGTCACTATTTTGGCAGAAGAATCGACGACGGCCTAAACCTAAACACAAACTGCGCTTGAATCGCAAGCATCATATGTGACACGTTCAGAGTAATATCAGTTTTAATTGTGGAAAATGAATAAGAAAAACAAACAATAACAATAACTAAACGACAACGAAACTATGATAAAATTACAATTAATCTTCCAATTAATGAAGACCACGAAAGATAGAAAGAAAATGTTCTAGAAGTTACCAGACAGAAAATGTGTGAAGTATAAATGGGAAGAAAACAAAGGTTGCCAGTAAAAAGTGTGACGTATAAACATACATACATAAAAAGCCATTCTAACTCTTCAGTCAGGATTACGACCTAGCTTATCACACCACTTATGTTGTGTGTGTTAAGTTTATGCATGATTGGGCGGCACCTATAAAGCCGACTCCGAATGACAAATTTTTTGGAAACTTGAGAAGAAATCGCTGAAGAAATATTTTTTTTTAGTATTTTGCATTGTTGGACATGTCTGACCTAGGGTTTGAATCATGGTCTCACGTTGAATAAGCCACACACTATCTACTACACTAAGTTTACTTCAGACAGGAAGAAATAACAATAACAAATCAACAACAAGATTCTAGATGTTGCCAGACATAAAATGGATGAAGTATAAATAGAACGAAAAGAAAGGTTGCCAATCAGCTTCAGTAAAAAGTGCGACGTATAAACACTTTTGTATTGTAAACAGTGAAGTTGGACTTATGGATTAAGCGATACTCTAAAAGTTGAGCTGTAGTTTAATGCACAAAAAAAAACCCTACGAGCATAATAAATAACAGAAGAAGTTCATAAGCCTACATATTTGAAAAAGGGTTAGTAAGAGAAGTGCAACCTAATCTTCATACAAGTAATAAATGAAAAATACCAGGTTCTTTATCGGTGTAATAAGACCCAGGATATGATATGTGTGAGGCTTTGTTATTAAGGATCTGTTAGGTTGTTTAAAAAGCAAATTTATTTGAAATTGTTTCGCTTTTTTATGGGGTTCGTTGGAAAATTCTAAAGGTAGCAAAGCGAGACACGTTAACTCAATGAAATAGCCTGAACCTAGTACGCAGAGCAATCGAAAATATTATGTTAAATATTTGAAATGATTTCAGGTATGATTTTCAGTACCTTGTTATCCGTTATCCTTTGTACAGTACTTTTCGGTATTCCCTAGTTTAACAGCGGATATGATCGAAATTATGCAAAAGAAATTCATGAAATTGATAGTGTTTGAAGGACAATTAATATGAATATTTGTAATTATAATTTTAATTTTATTTTATTTAATAATAATAAGGTGGTGCTTTAAGGGTGATTAATAATTTTGTGAAACAGAGTTGCATTAGAAAAAAAAATTATGAAAAATGCCGGTCACATGCATTAATTAAAAATGGAAAATAAAATTTCTTTTGCCAAACGGAAACAAATTGCTGAGTTTAAAACCAATTAGAAACGAATTAAAAATTAGTAAAATCATACACATAAACATACAAAAATACATACACGTACATAGTATACATATACACTTAGAAAGAAATCAATTCATCATTATGATGATGACAATACTTTACCTTCAACATTCACTTCAATATCCTCTAAACGACCGCCATTGTGATTGATAACAAAAGAATTCGATTGATGTACTGGGTCCGGGACCGCCCAAGGATACTTGGGGCCCAGACATGCCGCCGCTTATGTTAACCGTTATGGGACAACCGGGTACAGGCATTTTATTAAACGACACATTTATGTGTGTTCACAAGCCTCGGTTTGGTACAAACGAAACGGAGAATCTAAAATTTATAGGAAGAAACAATTTTTGTTTTATTTTTTTAACGGGAAATTTCAATTAAAATAATTCACCTTGCACTGCCCTGGGATGTACTTGTGTTGGTATATTCTGTCCCTTGGCCGAGATGGTAATTTCCAAATTACCTTCACCCGCATCACCGGCATCAACGGTAAATTGCACTTGGACGACCGACTGTACCACGCGACACACTGCCCACAACCACTTTAGTGGCATCGTACGATTTGGCCAAGAAGGGTGTACCCTGTACGGGGAAGCCATTATATTCGACATTTATGGAATGACCACCCACAGCGTGGGTGTAAATTCGGCAGTAAAGCCAGCATGTATATCACCGGTTACTCGAACCGGTAGTTCACCATGTGGTCCGCGTACACTAACAGCCAATTCAGCAGCACCACCCACCACTTACAGTGATATGAAACGAAGCTGGCCTATTAACCGGTACCAATTCCAAATTTGTTAAATTCAACATTACACGTGAGGTATCGGCCACTTGGCAAACAAATGGACATCCTCTTACCGTTTCACCATTAAATTTAATGTCAATCAAATGCGGTTTAGCCTGTTCGGGTGTAAAGGACACCAAACAACGGGCCACCGCCTACAACTTGTACATGATTGGGCACTTCACCCTCGTTAATGGAAATTTCCAATTGCCCTTCACCAGCAGCGCTGGCATCTACACGAAATTGACATGGCTGGCCTACAACACCGCCATTAACATCGGTTACTTGTATTAGGCTGGCATCATAGACTTTGGCTATTAGCGGACCACCGGAAATTTTTGTACCATTTATGGAGGCCTCAATTATATGCGTACCGACTTCTGTGGGTACGAATTCGATGCGTGCGGCACCATTTGCCGCCTCGTGGGTGACTCTGGCATTCAGTTTGGTCTTGTTAGGACCCAAAACTGTTGCCACGCACTCGCCTTTCGCAAGGCTTTGACCAGGAGGCGGCAGTATATCAAAAACCGCCGGTGTCTTAGCGGGTACCAAACGGGTCGATTCGCCCAATGCAGTTATACCGGGTGTCGACATGATTTCAACGTGCCAGGGTGAACCTAAAATGAAAAAAAAAATGAAAAAGAAAAACGTTAACATTCTGTGACTTTGATATGCAGAAGAAGGAGGCGTTACTCTAGCGAATATTCATAGAATTGGCGGTAAAACGTCTATACACTACTTAGTAAACTAAGGCGACTGAAAGCTTTAGTTGTTCAAAATGAAGGTAAGTGGACTTATTTTGGATATTTTTTTAATCCAAACTGTTTGTTGACGCAATTTTCAGTGTTATCAAACGGTTGGATACTCAAAGAACATTGACTGGAGAATTTCTTCTTGGCAAATTGCTTTGTGCTAAATAAATACTACGACTTAATAAACGTTGGAGCAAAATTTTATACTTGAAAGTAAAAAACGGTTACCCCCACAATAAACGCCCTTTTGAAATAAAAGAAAATAAATTTCAATAAAAAATGTTGCCCCCCCCCTCTCTCCCTCTTTGAAAAACAATTGCCCTTTCTAGAAGCTTATTGACTTGGTGTTGCACTTGATAGCTTTCCTCCAACTGAAAGCGGAAATCATGGGTAGAGAGAACAGAACAAAAAGAAAAAAAGGGCAGAAAATAAGTCCATCAAAACAATCCATAATTTTGAAAATAAGCTTATTCAGTTAGCGTAGGATAAACCTGCCTGCCTGCCTGCCAACCATAGAGCATGTTTAACAAACCAACAACGATTGCTTAAGACATATTATTGATGACACGATTTGAAAGGGGCTCCTGTGTTAGTATAGGTCTCCTGCATGTATTTTATTAGGCTTATTAACGGCATGAGGTTAAGTACAGTGCGTCTTTTTTTTGTTTGTTTGTTTGTAATTATTTTTTATGGGTTTGTGGCTCATCATCATCCATCATCTCATCGTATTGTGACGGATCTGCTATTTAAACCTTAAGACTGTAGGGGAAGTAATCGTTGACCATTAACATTGAAATCGAAAATGCCATCAAGTCTCTCATAAATTGCAAAACAATTTTAAGGCTTCAGGTAATTTGAAACCGGTAAATAGCCTTTCCTATGCTCTATTGTTGTAGTTGTTGATGTTGAAATGTAAAAATTGTTTGCAACTGCGCCTCTTGAAATTGCTTCGTATTTTTTTTTTATTTTTCTGCTCTACTTTGTCGTTTTAGTGTGAAATTTTTCCTGGCCTGGCTTGTAAACAGCCACATGTAATTGATATGTGAACACAATTTTTTTTTCATTTTGTTTCCAAACGTTTCCATACGTTGTATTTCCCCATTGTTGGAATTTATGTTAAACAAGTGTGTGATTTTTTATTTCTTTTCTTTTCTTTTTTTCATGGTTATCATGGTTGACGGAAAATCATTTTTTTTTTCTTTCAAAAATAATTGAAAAATAAATTGTTGTTGTGACATAAAAATTATACGAGTAAAGTGGTTAATTTGTAACCTGTTGATAAAGGTATCAGATGAATATAGTTTCCCAATACCATGAAATAATACCAAGAAATTAATACAGAAATCATAGAAAGAAACAAAACGGAACAATTATTTGGAAATGAAATGATTTTCATTAAAATAACGCTTCACTTTTTATTCATAATT
>QOCX01007331.1:0-10261 GCA_005959815.1 Sarcophaga bullata
CACTTATTTTGAAATTTATTGGAATTTAGAACACAATTTCAATTTCAATGAGTTTCATGGACATGGGTGGACTATCTATCGGTTTAAATTTGAACCATCGATCTGGCAATACTTCCAATGTCATTTTATTTTGTCACACAATTCAGTAAATTACCTCCACTGAACATAATAAATCGATTCACGGTTAAGCAACGTTGGGATTTATTGGAAATTTATTTCCAAAACAAAGACAATTTGTTGGAAATTACACGAAAATATCGTACAAAATTTGATCGCAGAGAAGGATCAACAGTGCCCGGTATACGCAAAATTAAAGTTCGTCAAACTGGTTTCATTGTTAATGCGACAAGATGTGGGCGTGCTTGTACAGTGCGTACACCCGAAAATACCGGAGATGTGGCTTCGACCCAACGAGAACAGCACGATGATGTTGATTTTCATTTTACTTTCTTCCTCTTCAAATTTCTAAGTGCCATCAATGTCAAGTGAACACCCATGTCCTTATTATTTTTCATATTGTTACGAAAATGGAAATGGTGTAACTTCGTTTAACATTAAAATGTTAAACAAAAGCTACAAAAACAAAAACAACGGACTTGTCTGCCTAATTCACAAATAAACAAAAATAAAAACTAAAACACCAATACAACGAAAAAGGGATAAACACATAACAGCAAACAACAACAACGCTGAAAGGACGAACGTAAACAATGATACGACTAACAACAAAGAAGAAGCATGTCTTGATGATAAAACATGTACATTTCATAGTAATCTCGGAAGACGAGAGACTACGAACTCGCCGCTACGAAGAACATTCATGCAGCAGTTTAGGGCAAAGGGGGGCAAGCAGAGAGGATCGGAGTAGAGAGTTTCAGTCAGTCTTGGGGGGATGTGAAGACGCGTTGCGGGGGCCGGTGAAGTAAGCCAGTGGCGTGATTTGAAGAGTCTCCTTACAAAGGAGTCTACAGAACGAATTGTGAATTAGGGAGAGGGCGCAGAGGCATTAACAAAGGAATAACAAATAAGCAATTGGTGTGTTAGGAATCAGGGTTGCGTGAACGAGTGCACAACAAGAAGTTGTGTGGATGAATAAAGGATTTCTATTAATAATTAAACACAAATTTATTTTTATTTTTTATTTCAATCTACGGCTAAATATTTTAAACGTTTTTAGAAGGGTTAAAACGTAACCTAAAGTATGGTTTCAGCATAAGTCGCACTTACTTGACGTGATTCCCTTTGGAGGTATTAGAGTGATAATGGGTAGGGACATAATTAATACTTAGAGAAGAAATTACAGAGATACTTGTCCAATAAGTTAAAGTTACTCACATTCACGAATACTTGTATTGCATACGGTTATCTCAAAGCTGAAATACTTGAGAGACATAGTTAGAGCTTAGGTTCCCATGTTATTTACTTACAAACGTCAAATGAAAACATTTTTAAAGTGAATATGACACACAAAATCTTTATTTAAGAATTTTCAAAATTTCATTTTAAAACGAAAATTTAAATCGTCAAGCAATGTTAAACAATGTTAGACAGTGTTAAGCAATGTTAGACAGTGTTAATTAAGTAGTGCAATTTATAATGAGTTTAATACGTTCATTATTTTTAGTAAAGTTTTCGATTTGCGCGAAAGTATTTCCAATACGAATATGCATATGGAAATTAACCACAAGATAACGCTAACAATGTATAAGCCTAACAAGTTATTAGTGGCCAATTGGCTTACAAATTGTGATTGTCTGTTCATAGCTTGAAAATCTTTGTGTATGTGTTGTTTTGCGATATGCGATATAATGCCGGCATCAGAGAAAACTTTCAGTTTTCGATCAAAACTGTTACGTAATATTGAATGTTTTTTAAAGAACATGGCACATGGATAACTACGAATGATCTCTTCAACATACGTCAAGGTACTCGTGTTTGATCTCAAGTAATTATAATGGGCCAGAGTATCCAAGTATACTATGGTTGTTAGGCGCGATTCAGAACTTTGAAGAAGATCTAAACGTTTCGTAGTGTTACGCATAATTCTGGTTCGATTTAATGGATAATATTTTGATGAGGACTTTGTTAGAAGCGTATAATCCTGTTCAATTAGTTGCGATATTTTCAACGGTATTGGTATTCTTGGTGAAAAACGTAGACTATCGAACATTTTACCCTGATAACCGTTGCGTACCTCAAATGATAACAGCAACCAGGCGATCAAGAGAAAACGAGCAAAATTTCTCTTCGACACTAAAGTTGTTGGAATGGCATTGCCCAAGAAAATTGCAAACATTGAACGAAGTGGATGCAAATTTTTCGTTCCAAAAATAAAGTCACGTACTTTCGGTTTCCGTTCTACAATTTTAGTGAATATCACTGATGTTAGATGTTACAACAAATATAAAAGAAATAGCCATGTTGTGGGACATAGCGGATTAAGCAATTGCTTAAATGGACTAGCATAGACCACTACGTACACTCACACACAAACACTACTGAGTCGAATGATAAACATATGAAGTTGCTAAATTTATGGGCATTCGCCATGCTCGTACTAAATCCACCAACAACTACATGGGCACGATTTTGTTCCAACTGAAAGAAAAATAAAACAAAAAATTAATTTAGAAATTAATTAAATTGAGAAGATTTATTGTATTTGAAGTCTACGCAGTCTAATAGGTCGAGAGGCCGTGGTTCAAGCCCCAGCTTAGACAACTCGAACGAAATGAAATACTAAAAAAAATATCTCTTTCAGTGACTTTGCTATGAAATTCCTATGAACTGAAGGTCTTGTCATTCATGGATAAAATTAACACTACATGGGTGGTGTGAGAAGTTAGGTTGTAATAATGACGTGTAAGAGTTGTATTGATCAACTAAGTTAGTATTCGTATTCATTTGTATAGCTTCGGAATGTCTTCCATTAGGGAACGATACCTAGGCGATATGTGATTATCATTGTAAGAATGGCGGACGAAGAAATAATAATTTTTAAAAATGTCCTTGGAATAGTACACATTGGAATTGAAAATTTTAAGAAAATAGTTTGTTATGGTGTGTCTCAATCGGTAAACGATAAAGAGGTGCAGCACTAGAAGGTAAAGCAGTGGTTAACACAGTTGCAATATCATCATATGTTCCAAGTGATTTTTTTCTTCTGAATAGTTGATTGATTTGAAATACAGAACACCCCCCCCCCCCTTAAATTTTCCATAAGTGTTGTGACGTATACTTACATCACGAAAACATCCGAATGAACTGTTTGGGCCAATTAATAAAATGATCAATTGGGGAAAATGTATACGAATTTTAAAATTTAAAGCTTTCGAAACTATTTTTAAAATGTCACCCTCTACGCCAGTTAAACGATCTATTTCCATTAAATGTGTCTTATTATTAGTATCGCCATTAAACATCAAAAGCGGACTCATAATATGCGCTGACACATTCAACCAACAGCCATTAAAATTTTCCAAAGTATTTGGAAATAGAAAAGTATACTGTAGACTGTCATTTTCATATCGATTTACTTCGCGTATTGTTAATCCATCCTGGCAATGAATGCCACTGTAAACATCATACGTATAGAAGCCAATATAATCATCCACTTCAGAATAGGACATTATGACCACATGTTGTACATTGAAGTCAAAGGACATTTTAAAGATTTCAAACATTGTCTTGAACTGATTCAATTCCTTGTTGCGCCATGTCAATAAAATGAAAAAATTAAAATAACGCTCTTGATCCGTAATGGGAAATGAGTGACAAAGCATTCTAAAAAAAAATAAAAAAAACAAGAAAAATTATTGATTATTGATTGATAGAGGAGTGATGTGTGATGTGTGATGTATGATGTGTGATGTGTGATGTGTGATGTGTGATGTGTGACGTGTGATGGGTTTTTTTTTGTCTTAGGCCGCAGGTGGGAATCTTCGAAAGACACTTTTGTTCCAACAAAAAAGTGCACGATTCACCATCACTGGTGCCTACGTACTAAACCCACCCCCTACACACTTCAACCACTCTCCCCCCGCGGGACTGCCGTAAGGTATTACTTCGCGGAGGAATGGTTAGCTTTAAAGCTTTATCGCGCTAATTTACATTTAAATTTCGCCTTCGTTCTTCCAACCTTCGGAGTTCCAGCATAACTTCAGCCATTCTCTGGCTGTATTGGCTCCATAGAATCCTAGAATTCATTACCTCTTCCATAAGCCGGTTTGGTACAAAACTCGTTTCACCGTTCCATCTAAATCTGGGGCAGCATGTAAGAATATGCTTCGCATCTTCCTCCTCATCTACAGAGTTTGGGCAAATAGGGGAAGCATCGTGTCCAAATCTGTGCAGGTACTTCCCGAAGCATCCACGACCAGTTAGGAACTGGGTCACGTAATAGTTCAGCTCGCAGTGATTGTTCTCCATCCAAGGTGTTATATCGGGAACAAAGTGAAATGTCCATCTCCCCTTAAAACTCTTCTCCCACCGTGACTGCCATTTGCGCATGGAAGTCCTTCGTTCCTCCGCTCTTATAGCTGCTATTTGTCCTGGTTGCTCGAGACGGCGAAAGTATATACGCCTAATCTCATCCGCCAATATGTCTATCGGTATTGTCTTTGCCAATACCAGTACCGCTTCATCAGACACTGTCCTGCAGCCACATATCTGCCTGATCGCACTTAGACGACAATAGTTTCCTCCTTGTTGTCCCCACGAAGAGTGCCTCCGGGCATTGGGCAAGCATATAACATTAACGTGGTTACAACCCTCGATATTATTCTCCTCTTAAATGGATTTGGTCCTCTAATATCTGGCATCATCCTCGTCAGTGCTCCCTGATGTGTGATGTATGATGTATGATGTTTGATGTGTGATGTGTGATGTGTTATGTGTGATGTGTGAATAAAACATACGCAAAAGATTGCGATGAATCCACAATGAATAGATTATAATCCCAAAAGCGATCATTGCAATAACCCAGAAATAGTTGAATGGTCAAATGTTCATCTAAATTCTGTAGGATCTTGGTTAATACAACGGACTGGCTGTGTTTTCCATCAATGCGTCTTTCGGCTATGACCAAAGTATTTGTGTGTGGACTTATAAAACGTTTTACCATATCCACGGCCACTTGAGTGTATTGCCTATACTTTTCATTGTCTTTGTAATCTTTTAACACAACTCCACTTTTAACTGTTGTTGCTGCCAAAACAATTATCCACCACAGTATTATAATGAATTTCATTATTCAAATGCCGTTATTTTACCACAACCGTTCAAAACCGTTCAATTGAAAATTACAACTTTAAATGCCAATAACTTTGCCACACAATCCTAAGAAAGTTAATTAATTAATTAATTAATTAATTAATTAAAAAAAAAGTAATTTTAATTGTTTTTGTTTCCTTTTTTTTGTTTGCGTCCTTCCTTATATCTGATGCAAGATTAATTGGTAAATATTGTTAAAAACGTTTCACTTTAATGGCATTTAATTCATCTACTTAATGTTATTAAAAAAAAAATTATTAAGTAATGTCATTCAGAATAATTTTATCAATTTTTTTAAGTAGATTGGGTCACAAAATTCTCTCCCAATTAACGTAACATAATATATTATGATCATTATTGTCGTTTTAGTACAACGATAATTTCGATGATTCATTCTCATAGTCACAGAATCTACATGTTGGACTCGAAACTACCCTTTATTCTGCATAAATATACTCTGAAACTACAGTACCCTGTCAAATGACCGGCTATCTATCCCAGATTATCCCTGGTTAGTCCAATGCAAAATTCCGATCTTGCTTAAAGTAGAGTCTTTACCTCCCTTTATCTTTCATTTCATTGAGCCTACCATACCGACTGCTCCGAGTGTGAATTGCGGACTGATTATCAGATAATACTGCTCCTATCCAAGTTGAATTGAGTACATCTTTCGATTGCATAGACTTCCACTTGGAAAATAAACGCGACATTTCTTATGGACTCGGCATGTTTCATTCTGTTCCAAGATCCGTTCTTAAATCATCTGCATTCCACAAAATAGTTTCTTTCTCAAAAGAGCATGCAACTTCAAGATTTCTCCATTCCTACTAACTCTCGTTGTAAAGTCTGTTGAAAGTCTCGACTGGTTTGCAGGAGACAATTAAGGAGGCAACTAGCAGTCAATCAATGCCTTAGATCACTAATTCCCCTAATAAGTCTCATATTAGATTTGTCTCCCATCAACCTAACCCTCATCTTCAAAGATTTGGTCGTAAATACAACAGAGCTTCCAGTGCCATTGTTGGACAGGTCCACTTGGCCCCTGTTTGCCATCACACGCTTGTCTTTGTTTCTTATCCAACTTAATTTTAGCAACTTCCAGAATTGTTCTCTCATACACACATGCACATAACTGGTCATTTCACAAGCCTTCAGTCAGTATTACGACCTTGCTTCTTACATCACTTATGTTGTGCGTGTTAATTTTGAAACATGAGTGGCGAGACCTACAGTTTAAAGTTAACGAGGAACGACAAATTTTAAATAAAATTTTCATGGCAATTTTATTTCGTCTCAGAGTTTTTGTCAGAAATCTGGTAAGGGGAAGTCCCCGACGAAATATTTTTTTAATATTTGGTTTTACTGGAGATGTCTGATCCGGGGTTTGAACCATGACCTCACATCTAATAAGCCAATACACTACCTACTAGGCCACGGCGACTTTTATCTGTCCAAGCAATTGGTCACTATTGGTCTGACTATCATGGTATATATCCAGCTACACCTCGAGTAACGTCCAACGCAAATATAGTTTGGGTCACTAACTGGCTGGTATCTACAAAGTGTTCCTTTTTTTATGAGTACCGAATACTCGGCAACTTGAACTTTCACGACATTCTCCAAACATTTGCCATAATATAGGAATCCTAGGAGAGCGAATTGGAACAATTTAGAAATGCTGATCGACTAGATACTGTCATTGAAGGGACGTGAACAAGCGGACTAGGGAGAATAGAGACTTGGCTATACATAAGCTTGAAACTCAGCAAACTCATACAAAATACAAATGGTTAAGGCTAAAAGAGATTCCTAGTCAAAATTCTGTGGGGATATTACTTGTGCTAACGATGTTGCATGGCTAAAAAGTACTTTGCGAGAGATGACAGATCTGTTAATCGAACCTAATGGTGACCGCACAGAGAGCAGTCGACAATCACTTGGTAATTAATGGAGGCTCACTTCCCAGGTTGTGTAAATGCTGAAAACACCGCACGAAGCCAGAGGGGAATATGGAACTATTGAGTCCAGCACCGAATAATAGGAAAACCAAGAAACTATTTGAGTTCAAAAATGGTCCGCACTCTAACAGAAATTCTAATGGGACATTGCGCTGTTGCCCGTTTCGCGACAAAAAAAAATCACAATTTTCGGAAATGATCAGGGTATTCGTTTTTGGGCTTATAAACCGTTTTGTCATATACAACGTTAAGTTAGTGTAATCGACGAAACGAGTATCTTGACTTAAGACTTCATTTAAAATCCGATTGGCTGCCATATAGGGCAGCACTACTGTAATGCAACAAATTATGCACAAACGTTGACACACTCCTCGAAATGGCCAGAAGTTTTATTGAAAACCATAATACAACCAGGGCTGATATGATTAATTACTTGACATTAAATGTAAATGAACTTTTACGTGTAATATCAGATAAAATTATTTACGCGTTGGAATATTAATTGCAATTTTAATTTTTTGTATTTATTTATTGGTGAAAGGAAATTATTCATTTTCTGTGATATATTTATGGTTTCCTTCATGACAAAGCATGAAAGGTATTCTGAATGTCATTATTACAAGAATACCCTTTAGTACCCTTTTTTCTCTGGGAGTTTGATCGCATTGTGTTCGCTTTCGCGCTGTTTCTTGATTGCTCCCATTTTGACTATTTACCACCATGACTTTTTCCGCTTGCATATAAACCCGCTTTTCACTTTGTGTCAGATCTCATCCACTTTTGTAATCTTTCCCACGATGTTTTTCTGGCATTAGAAAGGCACGGGTTAATACTATGACCTCTCGCTTATTTTGTCGTCGACTGCACTGAATGATCGTATATTCTGAATAATCAATGTATCCCACTCTGTAATGAATACAGTATGGTAAACTGTATTTGTACTTACTCTGTATAACTATTGATTAAGTGCACTTCACCCGATCATTACCCGAAGAATTTTCTACGTTGGGAATCCCTTTAAATACCTGTTTCTTAAACTTTAAAGGATCACGCTCAGTATGGTTATTGGAGTCATTACTGAGCATTGCATTATGGACACTCATGCAGGGCGCATTGAAAGAGGAAGAAACTGTTTTTCATCTATAACCAGCACTATGTCAGAGTACGTACGTAAGTACGTAATTGGCCATTACAACCCTTCAATCAGGATTACGGCCTAGCTTCTCACACCACTTATGTTGTGTGTGTTAATTTTATACATGAGTGGCGGGACCTACAGTTTAAAGTCGACTCCGAACGACAGGTTTTTGAGAAACTTTTCATGGCAATTTTATTTACTCTCAGAATTTTTGCCAGAAATCTGCTGAGAGAGGAAGTTGCCGAAGAAATATTTTTTTAATATTTCGTTTTTGATGTCTGACCGGGGATTCGAACCCTGGCCTTTCGTCTACTAGACTGCGGTGACTTCTTTTCAGAGTAGGAAAAGACATATAGACACCAATACCACATACAAACGTTCTAAACGAATTGTCATCAATGGATATGGGCAGTCTGAGTCGCTAGTGGAAAACAAAACACAGTGACATCACAATGGACCTCGTGTGGCCAAGTGTATCTATCCCACTTTTTTTTGGGTTTGCGGAATATCGCTGATTCGATTTGTATGAAGCTGTAGAAGACCCCTTATTTAAAAAAAAATCTTAAATTTCTGTGGGCAGTTTGCAGTATGAAGCATTCCCCGCTCTGAAAAGTGTCTTAAAGAAGCTGCGTTTTTACATATTCTGCTTCATATTTTTTAGTCTCTTCCGATTGATTTCATTAACACTATAGCTGAGGTAATTTGCTTTGATTTTCATAAGCGCAGGTTGATTGCTTATGAAAATCAAAGTAGTAATCAATGTTGTACGGGAAGAAATTCTGATATTAACGATTAGTAATGTATTGGAATTGTGCAACGAAGTTCCAGCTTCTCTTAAAAGCATCACAAGAAATAATAATTTAAGGTCCAGCATAGAGAAAAACGTAAAGAAAGCTGTAATACTTGTCCGCTTGTAAATACGTTATTGACTAAAGCATATGAAATAGTGGAAAAAAGCGTTGCTGTCTTCTGAGAAGTATTTGATTACATTGCAGGAGCAAGAAAGCGTATGTAGACCAAGTGGAAATGAATTTATGATCTCAAAATATCTCAAGGAAAAATAGGAATTCTTGAACAATAAAAGCAAGGTTTCTGCTAAAATTGTTATTTATCTCGTGTAAACGATTCGATCACAGATTCCGCAGTCAACAGGCACTAATAGACGGAAGCAGACCGCTCGAAAAGGAATCCTTGCAATAGAAAAGTTGAGAAGAAAAAGCTATGGATGGGTATTGTGTTGAAAGAACATCAAAATCAGCCCAGCTATGGGCACAACTCCTGGGAATTTTTTTTTCCTATTGCCTGCTCTTCTATTTCAAATCAAATTTCCCAGGAAATTTTGAGCATTCTAAACAAACTTTGAAGCTTAGGAACTCTTCCCCGGGAAAAAAGAGTAAGTATTACAAATATCATTGAAATGGAGAATGCGATAACAAATTCAAAGGGAATAGTGCTAAAAATGAAAAATTTAATAAAATTTTGATAAATTAAATTGGAGATGGTAATAAACGCAGCTGAGCCAGTATCAATAAAAAAAATTTCTTCATACATTTGTATATACTCGTGTATATAAAGAAATGCTTTGTTAACACACATAATTGGTCATTACAGCCCGTCAGTCGACTGACCTAGCCGATTACCAACCGACCGACCTAGTTTCACACACACAACACATCAATTTCACACATGAATGGTGGGATCTACAATTTAACGTCGACTCCGAACGACAGATTTTTTTTAAGAAACTTTACATGGCAATTTTATTTGCATTTATTTGAGTTTTTGCCAGATCTCTACTGAGAAGGAGTCACCGAAACCGAAATTTACTAAGAATTTTGCCTTTTCCCCCAACATATTTGTTTTATAGTCAGCAACGATTTTCGGCGCCAGTTAA